>CP094635.1:6381489-6576782 GCA_023657505.1 Camelina hispida | reverse complement strand
ATTTGTTTCGCGTCTTTCAAACTCTGGAGATTTTGAAGATTTTCTTAATCTAGTTTCTCGTTTCAACTGAATCGTTGCTTTCTATTGTTGATATTCAGTCAAAGAAACGAGGTCTTTCGCTGGAGGAGAAGAGGGAGAAGATGCTTCAGATATTCTATGAGTCTCAAGACTTCTTCCTAGTGAGCACTTTTTATGTTTACATTAGCATTAGTTTCACCTTCCAGAAGTCATCTTCCTCAAGTGATCTGATATCTTGTTATTGAGCTTATGGATTTGAGATACCAGCACTTATTTGTCTCTCTACTTTTGTTAATACTTTTTCAGCTCAAGGAACTTGAGAAGATGGGGCCGAAGAGAGGTGTAATTAGTCAGTCTGTGAAAGATGTTATCCAGAGTTTAGTGGATGATGATCTTGTTGCCAAGGACAAGATTGGAATTTCTGTGAGTAGCATTTGTGTTCTTATCTTGGATCCTTTCACATCTTGAATTTCATTTGTTTCCGTGTATAGTCTTTGTTGCTGTTATATGTCGTTTGACAGTTTTCATAATTATGCACGCATGAAGATCTACTTTTGGAGCCTTCCCAGCTGTGCTGGCAACCAAGTGAGCCACCGTTCTCATCCTGATATAACATCATAATGATTCTTATTAACTTAAGTGTAGCGATGTTTGTTGATTTTTTATCTCATTCTGAATGAACAGCTTAGGAGTATTCGCCAGAAGCTTGAAACTGATCTTCAGGGTAGTAATAAAAGGCTAGCAGAGCTTGTTGATCAGTGCGAGGCCCTAAAGAAGGGAAGGGAAGAAACCGTAAGTAGTTTTGGTCATGCGGAATTAATGATTGGATAACCTTGCATACCCTCTTCTCTTCAAAACTGCTGTTCTTGCTTCAGGAGGAACGAACAGAGGCCTTGACTCAACTTAAAGATATTGAAAAGAAACACAAGGAGCTGAAGGTCAGATTACATTGGCCATCTGTTTGCATAGAGGTGTTCAACATGCTTAGCACGTTGCTTATGGTTTCTTCTTCTTATGCAGAACGAGATGGTACAGTTTGCTGACAACGATCCAGCTACCTTGGAGGCAAAGAGTAAGTTCTGCATAATACTTTTGTTTGCTGTAAAATGTCCTAAGTCCTAAGGTTTTCCCCGTCTTCGTGGAGCAGAAACAAGAACCAGTCTTGTGCTTTACTAGCAACAAACAACCTAAATGTTCTTCTATATTTTGACAGGGACTGCAATTGAAGTTGCTCACCAGTCGGCTAACAGATGGACAGGTTTTTCATTTCTAAAACTTGGGCATACGTTTTCAAGTTTAGTAAGTTCATAATTTTGACCACCGCCTAAATTGTAATTCTTTCAATCGTACTCAGATAACATCTTCACATTGCGACAATGGTGTTCAAACAACTTCCCCCAGGCCAAGGAACAGCTGGAACATCTATACACGGAGGTATCTTCAAGATATTTTCACCTCATATATTATCATTTTTAGATTTCACATTTTCTTAATCAGATCTGTAATTTTCAGGCGGGAATCACTGACGACTTTGATTACATAGAGCTATCTTCATTCCCTTTGACCTCATCCCATGAAGCTGATACTCCAAAGCAGCTAGTAGAAGATGAAGCTTAGTTTTAATACTTTGCAGGATAACAGTTAAAGACACTCTAGCTAAAATCAAAATCTTCTACTTCTTTATGAGTAGTTCTAATAGGTTGCAACGGTCTGTCATTGTTTGTGACCAGATCATCTTAAGTCAAAACTCCGGATTACCAACTCTTTCACCACAGTTTTGTGGTCATATAAGATTTTTAATGCGTATGATTTTCCATGTATCAGTCGGCTATGTCCTATGCCTTATGTTTTTAATATATTTTATTGGAGTCATATATATCATGCTTATTGTTGACCCACAGGTTATTTCTTAATAGCTGTATTACACAATTTTATATTCTTTCTTAGCCGTTTTTTTCAGTCGTGCGTAGCACTTATATTATACACCTCCAGGCCAATTTTGGTGCTCCCAGAAAAGGAAATAGGCGTAGACTTTGTACTTTCGGGTATTTTGTGTTTCTGTGTTATCTTAATCGCAGGTTGTCTGTTTTGACGATGATGAGCTGAGCTTTACAAAAGAAGAACATGGAAGCTCACTCTGTTTTTCTCATCCTTTTTGGCGTCATTGCCACTGCCATTGTAGTTGATGGCCAAGGCCAAGCAGGTTCGTGAGCCTCATTCTTGCTTATTTTCCTCTGTTTTAATTTGAAAATGAACAATTATCAGACCAAAAGACTTTTGAGGTTTTGATATGTGTTTGTCGATATTACAAAATTAAGTTTCTTTGGATCATGGGGTTGCATGTCTGTTTATAAGTTTTGAATGCCTTAGGTTCTATTATTTGAGAAGTTAGGTAGATTTTAAACCTGTCTTGAAATTTTGATAAGAACTTTCTCAAACGTTATAGAATTATCAACATTATTTACCGTCTTCTGATCCAGGTTTCATCAGCGTAGATTGTGGGGCGCCTAATATAAACTATGTAGACACTGATACTGGTATCAGTTACACCTGGGATGCACCTTTCATAAACGCTGGAGTAAATGCGAACGTCTCTGAAGAATACGGCTATCCGGCAAACCCGGTTTTGCCATTCCCACTTGCTGATGTCAGATCTTTTCCTCAAGGAAACCGGAATTGTTACTCCTTAACCCCCTCCGATGGAAAAGGGAATCTTTATCTCATCAGAGCTTCGTTTATGTATGGAAACTACGATGGTAAAAAGCCTTGCCTGAGTTTGATCTCTACGTAAACGTGAATTTCTGGACCTCAGTGAAATTCAGAAATGCTTCTGAGAACGTCGTCAAGGAGATTCTCAGCTTTGCAGAGTCAAATACAATATATGTTTGCCTTGTGAACAAAGGTAAAGGAACTCCTTTTATTTCATCCTTGGAGCTCCGGCCAATGAACAGCTCAATCTATGGTACTGAGTTTGGAAGAAATGTCTCATTGGTACTGTATCGAAGATGGGATACAGGATATTTGAATGGAACAGGACGGTACCAAAAGGATACATATGATCGTATTTGGTCTCCGTACTCTCCAGTCTCTTGGAATTCGACTATGACTACTGGGTATATTGATATTTTTCAGTCTGGTTATCGGCCACCAGATGAAGTTATAAAGACAGCTGCATCGCCTAAAAGTGATGATGAGCCATTGGAAATATCCTGGACATCAGGCGATCCAGATACTCGGTTCTATGCCTACCTTTATTTTGCAGAACTCGAAAATCTCAAGAGGAATGAGAGCAGAAAAATCAAGATATTCTGGAATGGTTCGCCTGTTTCAGGAGCTTTCAATCCCTCTTCTGAGTATTCAATGACAGTGTCTAATTCACGAGCTTTCACTGGTAAAGATCACTGGATTTCTGTTCAGAAGACCGCAGATTCAACGCGTCCACCAATACTCAATGCTATTGAGATATTTACAGCACAGTCTCTGGATGAATTTTCCACCACAGTTGAAGACGGTATGTTCATCTCTACTGTGTTAGTCGACTACCTATATTTTATAAAATCTGAATCTTGATTTTGACCGAAGCTCACAGTTTTCCAGTTTCACTTGTTAATGCAGTTCACGCCATAGAAAGTATAAGGTCAACGTATAAAGTGAGTAAGGCTTGGAGTGGTGATCCTTGCTCCCCAAGACTATACCCTTGGGAAAGTATTGGATGCAGCTACAACAATTCTAATTACCAAATCAAGTCCCTGTAAGTCAGTCCTTTCGCCCATACAGAACTTTATTTTTCGACTTCCTTCAAGGTTGATCGCTGATGAACTTGTTTTTGTGTTTTGCTGCGAGAAGAAATCTTAGCTCAAGCGGGTTACAAGGACCAATAGCCTTCGCATTTAGAAATCTCTCCCTTCTTGAGTCATTGTAATTATACCAAACCAAATAGACACCTACCACCATTTTATTCACCATTAACTAAAAGTCTAAAAGAGATGTGTGCATTGTTTTCCCAGGGACTTATCAAACAACAACTTAAGAGGAAACGTGCCAGAATTTTTGGCTGATCTACAACATTTGAAGTTCCTGTGAGTTGAGCCACATAGATAATTTGTTTGAGTCTGTACTGACGGACAATCAACAATGATTTTGTCTCTGACATTTATTTCTGTCGCAGGAATTTGAAAGGAAATAACTTTACTGGGTTTATACCGAGAGCTCTTAGAAAACGATCAACAGCTAATGGGCTTGCACTGAGGTACATTTTTCTTGTCAAAACCCTGTGAACCATAGCTATCTTGTTAAGATAATCCTACCATTATCTGAAAGCTTGTTGATTTCCTCTGTTTTCCAGTGTGGATGAACAAAACATTTGTCACTCACGTTCATGTCGGGGCGGGAACAAAATCGTTGTGCCATTAGTTGTATCCTCATTAGTGATCACTCTCATTATAGCCGTGGCTATCATATTCATCCTGCGAAGGGGAAAACAAATAAGTAAGCACAGCTTAGTCTTTTACTTCGATTCAAGTTTAACGAAAGTCAGAATAAATGCTGAAAGAAAACGAGTGTTTAATTGTTTAGTGTATTCAGGAGCCTATTCAGGACCACTTCTGCCTTCGGGAAAGAGAAGGTTCACATATAGTGAAGTCTCTAGCATTACAAACAACTTTAATAAAGTGATCGGTAAAGGAGGGTTTGGTATTGTGTACCTTGGTTCCCTCGAAGATGGGACTGAAATCGCTGTAAAGATGATAAATGATTCTTCATTTGGGAAAACTAAAGGATCATCCTCATCTTCTTCCCAGGTTTCCAAAGAATTCCAAGTCGAGGTAATCTAAACAAGAAAACATGATCAAATATTTTAGTCAGTGCTGTTTTATGGTTGCTGAAGTGTAAAATGTTTGCAGGCGGAGCTTCTTTTGACAGTCCATCACCGGAACTTAGCCTCCTTTGTTGGATACTGCGATGATGGTCGTAGTATGGCTCTCATCTATGAGTACATGGCCAATGGAAACTTGCAGGATTATCTTTCAAGTGAGAATGCAGAGGATCTAAGCTGGGAAAAGAGACTCCATATAGCCATAGACTCTGCACAAGGTTGGTCCCAGTTTTGACATTCTTGATTTCTCAGTGCTAAGCTGAGATATCAAATCAGTTTTTGATATGTTTTCGTCGGCAGGATTGGAGTATCTGCATCATGGATGCAGGCCACCAATAGTACACAGAGACGTTAAAACAGCAAACATTCTATTAAACGATAACTTGGAAGCCAAGATTGCTGATTTCGGCCTTTCTAAGGTCTTCCCAGAGGATGATCTCACCCACGTCGTCACTGCAGTCATGGGTACTCCCGGCTACGTCGATCCTGAGTACGTTTCCTACACATGAACGTTTTAATCTTACCAATGTAGTCAGGCTCGTCTCATCATTAACCTGTTTCAACTGACAGGTACTACAACACGTTTAAGCTAAACGAGAAGAGTGACGTGTACAGTTTCGGGATCGTCCTTGAACTCATAACCGGCCAGCGATCCATAATGAAAACTGAAGACGGAGACAAAATAAACGTTGTCCACTACGTTGAGCCTTTCCTCGAAACCGGAGACATAGACGGTGTCGTGGATCCACGGCTTCACGGGGACTTCTCCTCAAACTCGGCCTGGAAATTTGTAGAGGTGGCAATGTCTTGCGTCAGAGACAGAGGAACCAACAGACCAACAACGAACCAAATCGTGTCTGATCTGAAACAGTGCTTAGCCGCTGAGCTGGCTCGTGAGCCACAGAGCCATGACAAGAAGGAAGTAGTGAAAGAGAAGCAAACGAAGTCGATTCGAAAATATAGCAGCGATGAATATAACAGCACGTCCGGATCGGTTTCGCTTACTTATGGAGATTACTCCACGTTTGGCCCAACGGCAAGGTAGTGAGAAATTAATTTAAGGTTTGATTCATCATTTTATATGCTCATTTTACTTTTGTTTGTTTTCATGATCATATATTGATTTCTTTTTCGTTTAAAGATTCATTTGTTTTTGTTTTCTTTTCAGAGAATTTTTACTGCTAAAACATTTCATTGTAAGAAAAGAAAAAAAGATTTGTATATGTTTTTGTTTTCAGTACATGCTTTCATTGCTAAGAGAGTTTTTGTTTTGTTTGTAATTCTATAATTTGTACCATACAAGAAGATTTACTCGATGACATCATTGTATGGTAATAATAGTCATTGCCCTGTACACTGTGTAGGCAAGGCAAAAATAATTTAATTAAATAGTAATTGGAAGTAATTTTGTCTAACATAAATTCGTTTATAATTAGATTTCTTCTTTTTGACCTTACCTCTCGAGTTTGTGGGCTAATCACCCTACAAAAATCTATTAATTCGCTGATTACAGATTTGGCCGTTTCCCCATATAAACACGAGTATCTGTATATACATTCATATTGCATTAAATTATACATTTATGTTTCTTCAAAAATGGTAATTGTGATACCTAACATTGGACCTACATGTCTTCTTTTTTGGGTCGTTAGTAAGATAGGAAGCAAGTATTTCATTGTATATTACTACTATCATACTATTAAATTTAGGACGTATATATGGCAAATTTCCATTTTGGATTTTGCCATAACTCTCCCAAAACTCCTAATGATTTTACTACTATTCAAATGTCAAAATACCAAAATTTTCTCAAGAAACATACTGTTGTTGACAAAGTAAAATAACAAAATTCTTAACCTGATTTACACGCTTACTCATTTTTTTCCTAAACATGACACGGTCACTAATTTACTATTCTAACAAACAAATAAATTATAAGTTATGGCATCACATAAAAGAATGACATCCTCGTACATCTAAACTCAATTTTCTTTCTACTCAAGCCTTCCCTGATTTTGTCAAAGATTGGTTCTGTAAGATTGGTTATGACAACATTGGTGCCGGTCAAGTTAAGACTCTAGACTTTTCTTCGTGATTGTATATCATCTCGTATTGGTTAATGTCATTTTCTTATCCATGCTATTGCCAAATCGTATTGGATAAAGTCGTAATCCAATGATACGCACAAATCCTATTAACATCATTGAACATTTGAAATTACTTTTACTTTGGTAAATCATACTATTACTTTAACTAATTAGAATTTGACCCATTCTTGCATTTAAAAACACTAGAAAAACTCCTAAAATATCGACGATAAACAAGACTCCTCAATGATAAAAACACACACAATTATTTATATAGGATCAAGAAAAGCTTGGGAAACACAATGAAGTAGTATTAGATAAGTAATAATTTGCATTCATTCATTGATTAGTAGTACCAAGTGGTTTACATTTAACATTAATATAAAACACAACAATAATAATAATAATATATATTAATGTTCCGTAATTAAAAAAAAAAAAAAAAACCCCTAGGCACATCTATACAACGATTTTATCAGAAAAATCTGGCCACAAAAATCCATATTTAATTATTATTATTAGCAGATAATACGAAGATTAGTAAAATAAAAATAATATGAACACACTAATTAAGATCTCTTCCTCCTTTTCCTCGGAAGATATCCCAAAAAAACCGATACTGACTTTGACTTCATCACCATCAATGAGACTTCGATGTTCCGGGTTACGGGTCGGGTTTTTATCCTCCTCTACATCAGCAGGTCAGATACCCACCCGACATCAGGACCATCACCCGAACTCTGATCCGGATCCGTGTCAACCCGATCCATGCAATTCTCCTTGTGTAGTTTCTCGCGCATCTTTTCACGTAGCTCACGACCCGACTCGACGACCCGCTCCATTACGGGCTCTTCCTCTAACCCGAACTCCCAGATCTCCAGATTCCCGGGTCGGGTCGGAGTATTGGGCAGAGATTGAAACCCAGGGCCCAAGATAGATCCACGTGGCGACCCGAATCCGAATAATGGATTGTTGTGAGGAAACGACTTCACCTTATTGAACTGTAAGTTCCTAAACGATGGGACGACGTCGTTTATAGAACAAGACCCGAGTGAACGACTCAGAGACTGAGCCATCGGAGAAGACTCCGAGTCAGCTCTTGGACTCATCGGCGGCGAGCCAGAACCAGGAGAGATCGAGAGCTGAAACGCCCTAGCACGAATCGGAGACGAAACGTCAAACGAATCAACCCGATCAGGGCTACGGTTAGGCAAAAACCTAAGCTGATCCGGCGAATGAGCAAAGAAACAAACCCTCCGGCGACAACCACCGCCGTCTTTACACGGCTGAGTACGGTAACGAGCAGGATGAAGCCAACACTCAAAAACACCATGAGCGAACTCGCACGAGTCACCTTTCTTGCAACCGCCTTTGCGAAAATCAGGACAAGCCGTGCCGGAGTAATGGTACTTCCTCGGATCTCTCCGGCGAGCTTTTTCACCGGGATGAGCGTAAGGACACTCCGTCCAGTCATGGCTCCGACCACGAGCACACCTCCTGACTTTGAAATCGTACATACGGAAATGGTCGCAAGAGTAAGCGTCGATAGGCGAATCCGGACCCAATAGATCCGGGTCAGAATCCGGATCCATCTCATTCGACGGCAAGTAACGCTGTAGCGCCGCCAAAGCTTCAAGCATGCTACAATCCGGACTGTTCATCGCCGGTGAGAACAAATCAGCCGACGTGAAATCTTCAGAAGCTGGCCATGGAGGTATCTCAACAGTAGGATAAGTCCGACGAGTTTCTCCGATCATCATCTTCACCGGCGAAATCAAATCACATTCGTCGTTAAAAAAAAATGAGTCTTTTCTCTTTTATTTCTTTGTTTGCTAATTCACCGGCAAAGCTGACTTATGTAGTTGAGATATTTAACTGTGGTTAATTTAACCTAACCATGGTTAACGCTATTAGGCATAGGACTAGGAGCTGCTTTTTTATTTTCTACCGCAGTTAAAAAAAGAAAAATCTTAACTATATGATTTAGAGTAACGTGACTGTGAGATAAGGGTTTGAAACAGCGGTTTGTGACTTATCCACGGGATAGACATACGTGGATGTTTTCGTGATGTGGACGTTTAGTAATATGACTTTGAGAAAGTTTAAAGTAACCGAACTGTGAGCGTAAGGTTACTTTAGGTTTATTAGATACGCTGAAGTCGGTCGAAGTTTAGATACACTGAAAGAAACGACAAAACAGATAATCCCATACTTTAGTAGTTTTAATTAAATTAATTGTACTCTTTTATTCGTTGCATATTATCCTAAAAACAATCCGAATACATATATAATCTAAATTTAAAAGATTATTTTATATTTTTATCTCAGAAAATCATCGTACAGATTTTGTTGTATCACTTATATATAGCAACAAATCTTGAAGATAATGAATTTGTTAAAGAAAAATGTTAGTATTATCGGGAAATAAAAAAATATATCTTACATGATTCTCGAAAATTCAAGTACCAAATTTTGGATTAAGAGTTAAAAAAAAAAAAGAGATAGGATAAGCAAATGTGTCGGATGAAGAAGACATGTTGGAACAAATTTGGAATAATGTTTAAAAGCATTAAAGGGAGCAAAACATTTATGTTTTCTTTGCTAAATTTGGAAGCAATTCCATATCCTCCAAACAAATTGAACTCTTTTCTTCTTTCATAAATAAAATTTCTTCTTTTTTCTTATTCATCCTCTCTCACTTTCTTTATTTTTCTATACGTTTTACAATTATTTTTGAAAATTTAGGTTATAATCAAAAAGTTGATATTGTCAATGAGAATGGTGACATTAACATGTGGAAAGAATAAAATGGTTTAATTAAACTGTTTTTTTTTACAGTTAGAGAATAGTAGATTATAAGTGTTCCAATATATTGATTAGTAAGTTAAACCTTTGAACCAAAAACAAAATAAAATAGCCTTATATTATTTTAATATAATTATAAACGATGATTCTGAGGTCCGGAATTAGAAAAATCAAATATTTCCTAGATCTAACGAAGAACACAGGTTGCAAATATCTAAATACGTGTAGCTCATCCGATTCAAAGAGCAATTATTATCTATCCTTTATTTGGAAGAGAGTGAGATTTACACAAAAGACACGATGCCTTCGTTTTCATAGTCACTGAATCTGATTAAACCATCGTCTAAGTACGGGCCAAAAATATCTATATTGTCGTAGCTCTTACGAGGCTGAATTGTATAATAATTATGATATGAAGAAGAAAAAGATGTACACAATTTTTGATTGAAAGTGATTTTATATATACTTACATAATAGGGAACATATATATGTACATATTCACTCATTAATGCTTCTTTAAACATATTGGTTCCTCTCAACTTGCAAATCTGCAATCCAATCGAAATGCGGACTTCAAAAACTTATATAGTTTATTTTCACTTTTGGTTTCTACTCGCTTAGATATTTTATTTATTCGACATTTACGTTTGGCAGCCATTCCTTTTTTTGTCTAATAGTAGTAGTTTAATGAGATATTTGTCCATAGGTAAAGAGATAGACAAATATCTCTATTTTAGTAATAATAATCAAAATAGTTTTTCTCCTTGTTAATAATTTGTAGTAATTTGCGTAAACTATAACAAGAAATCAAAACCTAAAATTTTCAATATCGTTTTGTTATATAAACCACAGAAATATATATTACCATTCAACTCGTAAATGCATATTGTACAGTTTATTATATTCCAAATTTTTAACTCGAACTTTATTTGTATGCATAATTGCATAGATTAGGAATGTTTAACTGTTATTTATAAATAGATATTATAAAGTGGCTATATTATATATATAGGTTCTTTTTGTGCATTAAATGTAGTAAGAAATTTGTGTCCATATTTTAACCACTCAAATAGTCTGATCAATTTAAAACTATTTCAAAGTTGTAACTACAAACTGATTAGCCGAACCACAGGCATCTAAGAAAGTAGGTGCGCAGTAGTTATTTACTTCGACTAGAGGAGATGGGACAATATTTTTGAACTTTTTAAATTAGGCTAGCTAAGCTAAGTAAAATATGGAACTAATGTCACTTGAGATTAAAAAAAGTTCATGCATGGGGGAGGCAAGGCAACTATGAGCAACACCTGTGGAATGGTATAATTACAATTATTTATCCTCGATTTCTGTATTGTAACATTTAATGCTTCAAATTCTCGTCTTGAATCATTTATTACAATATATAATTGTTACCTACTAAAAAGAAAAAATATTGCTAACTACTCGAAATATTGCCAAGAAATGTTTTTAACTAAGATAAAATTATAACTAGTATAAACAAAATCAACCGTACCGTTTGTCAACGCAAAATGTTGTTTAACAGGTTTAAACATAACATGAAAAAGGAAAAATTGGCCACTTGATTTTTTGGTGTTATTTTCTTTTCTCTTCTCTGTGGATCTAATTACTGGAAGACTTCAAAGGTTTTTTGATGATTGCTTTTTATATTTAGATATGATTACAAACAATTGACCGATCAAGTAACTTCTATTGTATGTGACTTAAAATGATAACAGGAAAGAAAAGCCGAAAGGTTAGAACTTGTATCCGTATAATTTAGTTAGTATTCTAAAACATTCATGTTTTATATGTTTAAAAATAAATAAATATAAAGTTTATGCAATAAAAACAAGAGTTCGAGTTGCAACCTGTATATGTTTCTTTGGAGGTTAGATGGAAAAGAAAACCATGTGAGCCCCAAATTCCACAATCTATAATCTCAGCCACAAATTTTAAGATGTCAATTTATAACTTTCACTTTCTTCTTCTTTTTTTCTTGTTGGTTCTCAAAAATTTTCTGTCTTCCATTAGTATAATAATAAATTTCTAATATAGAACTTCCTATAACCATCGGGCATCTCAACCAAACAACACGATAATATTCCCAATATCTATCTATATTACTAGTAATGGTTGTACTTTCATTGCCCCTTTTATTGGTCTGTTATCTTTCATTATTGTCCCCTTATATCTATATATTGTGATCAGGACGGGTCGAACCTCTAACTAGTTTTAACCCATAAATTACTAAATAACCAATTTTACAAAAGGAACTTCATCAAAATTCCCAAATTAAACAAAACTATGATCCTTAAATATACAGTATAACTTGTGTTAGGCTTATTATTTCCGTCCAAAATTTTTGATGTTTTTTTCCGTCTCACATGGTTTCTCTTATATATACAGTAAGACAGTATAACTATCATTCGAAAGTCAAAAATGACTAGTAAAAGTGTAAAACTATTTAGATTGGGAGCTTTTTTTTTTTTTGCATTTCCAAACGATTATTAACACGTACGTTTTACTTGAGCATAGTAATGTTAGCTTCCGGTCCAAATCAGATATAATTTGCATCGTTCGATTAAAGCAATATATTGTAAACAAAATTGTAACAATTTTTAAACTTCTTGGACGCCAATTATATGTCATCTCGGAATGTTATTATAATGTAAAGGAGCTTGTGCATGTGATGTACGTAAAGAGTGTATACGTACACGCGTCGATATCACACATGATAACAATGCCACCTCTTAAGGAAGCATGAGGGATCATGCATGCATGCCCCATCCATCTAGACCGTTCATTACGCTTCAAATTGAATACTTTCTTATATGCCACCAAACATTTTCATTATAATAACACTTTTTATATATATCGATCCCACGATCATGACAACTACGTGATGCCCTTTATTCCCCCCTTAATTACTCAACTTTGATTTATATAGTCACCACTTCTTGGTCTTATCCATGAAATTTCAACCCATATATCTTAAAATTGCTGTGTCTTTTATAAAGCAATAGTCACCCTCACCCCCGCGTGGATCATGGATGTATGTCTATGTGAAAATTGAACCTATCAATTTCTTAAATCATTTTATTCACTTGTTAAGTGTTTTCTTACAGCTAATTTTTATATTCAATCATTTTACTCTACGTGCAATAGACAACATTGTGCAGTATTTACAACAACTAAAATTAGTATAAAATTACACACTAAACTACAAATAAACGTCGTAAAATATAACTAAAAATCGTTTTTTACACGCGTAGATCATAGTGCCAAGCGAATCCGAATATTTTTCTACTAAAGTCTTAAATCAGCAAAATTACTTTATTTGGTTATGGAGAAGAATAAAAACTTAAATCTGTCAGATTCTCTAATACCTAATGGGGGATGGAAATCAAAATATCACATGATCTGCCTCAAGGTCACGTGACACCCGTTCGCCTAAGTGAACACGTGTCGTATCCTTGCAACACGTGTCTTTTGACGGTAAAAAAAAAACAGTAGTACCAAATTCACTTCCCACCACGTCCCGACAAAACAAAAAAATATTTACGAGAAAAATTGTAAAAAAGAATAAATGAAATTCGTACGGAAACGTATACGTGGCTGAGTCTTTATGGAGCTTTGACCACCAGAACGTGTCCTTTCTTATTGACATCACGACTCGTTATCATGTGGCAAGTGGCTACATCGACGTGACTCTCCAACATTGGTTCATTACGCCATAACCAGAAACAAAAGTTACAAAACCATATAGTTAATTAATTCGG
This sequence comes from Camelina hispida, assembly GCA_023657505.1. Lineage (NCBI taxonomy): Eukaryota > Viridiplantae > Streptophyta > Magnoliopsida > Brassicales > Brassicaceae > Camelina > Camelina hispida. The sequence continues at coordinate 6,563,223 of CP094635.1, read as the reverse complement.
TTCAATCGGTTAACTACTAATATCAAAAATTATTTGTTTTTTTTTCCGGTTTAAACGACACTTCCTCTATTTCACGATATAATATGTTTTAAGTAAAGTACGTAAATTAAAATATTTTTACTTTTAACAAGTTTAACCCATTAGAAATAATACTACATAATATAATACACTAAAGTAATCTAAAAGTTACATAGAAATTTAAAAATATTTTATATTATAAAACAAAAAAATTTTCTAAAATATTTTATATTTTAAAACGGAGGGAGTAGTATATATTGAAACAAAATATTACTTTTGATAAGAGTGTGAAGTATTTAATTTTATAATTTATGTTGTTGTTTTTAATAAATAAAAAATCCTAAATTGTATATTTAATTTAACACTACATTTTCAAATTTGCTATTCAAATAATTAACTCTAAGAAGAATAGAGCACTCGATTATAGATGGGAGCCAAATCATGTCCCTTCCATTTCACTTCAACTGATACACCCGAGTCTGAATTGGAAATGACCCTATCATAAATCCATTATCACGTCACTCTTATATTAATGAGTGAAGATGTAAATAAATATTGATCGATATAATTGTTTTTGCAAGAAAACTTTTCAAATCATCGTTTTTTTTTTTTTGTTCCCCTCTATTCTTTACGTCTTTTGATAACAACAACAACGCTTTAACAGTTCATGCTTTGGCCAAGTACATCGAGTTCATCGAGAAATAGCTTAAGACCCTCTTTTTACACTAGTGTCTTTCATTAGGAGTAAGATAGAGAATAGACCGGAGTAAAATACTCTCCCTTTAGCCCTTTTCATCCTGTTCAAGTGGTTTTAAGCTCTATCCCATCGTTTCCATAGAGTTTTTTTAGGGTTCTTTATAAAAGTTCCTTTTGTTTGAATCTTAAATCCACAGCTCGATTCTCAAGTTGTATTTTCACCGTTCCTTTGAGTGGTAAGTGACGGATCTGGGAAAGAAAAGAAGTTTATTGCGAAGAAAATTTTATCAGTTCTAGCTAAGTAAGTTGGTTTTTAAGAGATGTCGTCAGCTATGGATAGAGCGTTGATGGAAATGTCTCTAGAAGAGGAAGACGTTCCTTTTTCGATGCCAGATCTTCCAGAATACTCTTCTTGTGAAAGAAATGTGTTGAGCCTTGTTGGTCGCACTCTTAATCCCGTTTGTCAACCGATGGATCAGCTGATATGTAGTATGCCTCGAAAGTGGCAGAAGATAGGAAGATGCAGAGGGGTGGCTTTATCTAAGGAGAAGTTTCAGTTTTTCTTTAATTCGGATCACGATTTGACAGAAGTATTGGAAAAAGGTCTCCACACCTTCAATGATTGGACGATTGTCGTTGACAGATGGTCCGAGACTCCGCCGGATAACTTTCTACAATTCACCCCGATTTGGATACAGATGTGGAATCTGCCAATAAATTTCTACACAAAAGAGGCTTTGACTGCGATAGGAGAACAGATTGGTCAGGTAATGGAGATAGCTTTTGACACAGAGAAGCCGCAAATACAAGACTTCGTCAGAGCTAAGATCTTGTTTGATGTTTCCAGACCTTTGCGCAGATCAAAAATAGTTAATCTACCAAAAGGAGGGACAGCCACAGTTCACTTTGAATATGAAAGAGTGCAGCGTAGATGTTACGAATGTCAAAGAATGACACACGATAATTCTTCTTGTCCTATTCTTGTAAGAAAAAGGCAAGAATCTTCGGATGCTAGGAGAGCTGGTAATCCAGTTGAAAGGTCGAAAAAAGAGCCGGTTTTGAAAGAAACTGACCCTCTTTTTGGTGTGCTTAAGGAAGATCAGGTGGGAATTGATCCAAATACTGGTAGGCCTAGAATATCACCAATTGTTCTAGAGGGAATGAGACAGTACCTCAGAGTTGGGTGTGAAGAAGAGAAACTGTTAAGAGAAGACAAGGTCAAAGCTTCAGTTGGAGAAGTGGAAAAGGATCCCCTAGCTCAAAAGTCGATTCTAAGGCTGGAACCATTACCTATTTTCCATCAAGAGCTTAATAAAGAGAAAGGAGTAGTATTCAGTTTCGGGAATGCTCCTGCTATCGAAAAGAAAACCAGTGTCTTTGAAGGGAGGCTATCAACAGTTATCAAAAAGCCCATGGAGGGCATTCGTCCTTGGTTATTCGAAGCAGATCAGTCAGGCTCAGCTGAAGATCCAAGCAACTTTCTTGCCTTAGCTCAGCCATTTCAGAACAATTCGACGGTGTATAACCCTCGCTCTCTTGTAGCAGGGTCTTCCGGAATTGTTTTGAATAAGGCAAAATCAAAAAGCAGAAAGAGACCATCGAAGAGTGAGAGAAACCTAAAACCATTGGAGAAGTTTGGAGGGACGGATCAAATGTTTAAGTCAAGAGAAGTGCAGAAGGGCTTAAAGGGTGTGAAGGAAAAAAGAAAAGCAGATGATGTGGGCACAAGCACTGTTAAACAGACAAAGCTTAACCCTCAAGAGGTGATCCCAAAGGGGGGATTGCCTACCGCCCAATGAGCATAATCAGTTGGAATTGTCAAGGATTGGGACGGTCCCATGATTTGACAATTCCTCGTCTCAAGGAAATGCGTAAAAAACATTTTCCTGAGATGTTGTTCTTGATGGAGACGATGCACAAAAGAGACGTTTTAGTTGACTTACAAGAATGGCTGGGGTATGATCAAGTGTACACAGTGGAGCCAGTGGGTAAATGCGGAGGTTTAGCTTTGTTTTGGAAAAGTAGTGTAAAGGTGGATTTCAACTTTGTAGATAAAAATCTTTTGGACGCTCAGGTACAGTTTGGAGCAGTCAATTTCTATATTTCCTGTGTTTATGGTGATCCTGATAGAAGTAAGAGAGGTGCAGTCTGGGAGAGAATCTCAAGGATTGGAGTAGGGAGAAAAGACCGTTGGTGCATGTTTGGAGATTTCAATGACCTTATGCACAATGGAGAAAAGAATGGAGGCCCTCGAAGAAATGATAAAGAGTTCACCGCATTCAATGATATGATCAGAGCTTGTGATATGGTGGAGCTCCCTAGTCACGGGAATAGCTACACTTGGGCTGGTCGAAGAGGTGATCATTGGGTGCAGTGTAGATTAGACAGAGCATTTAGAACAAAAACTGGTTGACATTTCCCTGTATCAAACCAAGCTTTCTGGATTTGAGAGATCAAATCACAGACCAGTTTTAGTCCGAACTCATGTCATCGAATCTACAGAGGACAGTTCAGATTGACAAAGGTTCTTACATAAGCGGGAGTGAAGGAAGAATCCAAAAGCTTGGAATCAAAGTGAGGATTCAATATACTGTGAGATAGAATGAGAGATTGTAGAAAGTCTCTAAGCTCTTGGAAGAGACAAAACCAGACTAACTCCTTTGACAAAATTCAACAGTTTGAAGCAGCTTTAGAAAAGGAGCAATCAAGAGTATGGCCGGTAAAGCAAAGCGTCTTCTTCCTAAAAAAAGATTTGGCAAGGGCGTATAGAGAGAAAGAGGCTTATTGGAAACAAAGGAGTAGACAGAAATGGCTGAGAGGAGGGAATAGGAATACAAAGTTCTTTCATGCTTCAGTAAAGTATAATAGACAGAAGAAGAGAATAGCAAAGCTGAAAGACATTAATGGAAATTTCCAAGAATCTGAGGCAGCAAAGGGTGAAGTCGCGGCAGATTACTTCCAAAAGTTGTTTACATCATCAAATCCCACTAGTTTCCATAACTGGTTTGAGGATTTCACACCTAGAGTGTCCGAAGCTATGAATGAGAGACTAATAGCGGTTGCAAGTGATCAGGAAATCAAAGATGCAGTCTTCTCAATAAAACCAGCCAGCGCTCCAGGTCCCGATGGGATGTCGGGTTTGTTTTTCCAACAGTATTGGTCTACAGTTGGAGTTCAGGTGACTTTAGAAGTGAAAAGATTCTTTTTGGAAGGAGTTTTGCCAAGTGAATGGAACTACACTCACCTATGTCTAATCCCAAAAACGCTTCATCCTACCGAAATGATCAATCTAAGGCCAATTAGCCTCTGCTCGGTCTTGTACAAGATAATATCAAAGATCTTGGTCAATAGATTAAAGCCTTTGCTCCTTGAAATAGTGTCTGAAACTCAATCAGCCTTTGTGGCAGAAAGGCTAATCTCAGACAACATATTGGTGGCACATGAACTACTTCACTGCTTAAAGGTTCATCCGAAGGTGTCAAAGGAATTCATGGCAGTTAAGTCCGATATGTCAAAAGCCTTCGACAGAGTAGAATGGAGCTATCTGAGATCTCTATTACTTGCTCTGGGCTTCCACATCAGTTGGGTAAATTGGATAATGAATTGTGTTTCTTCAGTCACTTATTCTGTCTTAATCAATGACAGCCCTTTTGGTATGATTACTCCGCAGAGAGGTTTGAGGCAAGGAGACCCCTTATCTCCCTTTCTCTTTGTCCTGTGCACTGAAGGTCTTACACATCTGCTCAATAAAGCACAATTGGAAGGAAAATTGGAAGGAATTCAATTCTCAGAAGAAGGACCAATGATACACCATCTGCTATTCGCTGACGATAGTCTTTTCATTTGCAAAGCATCGAGAGATCAAAGCATTGTGTTGCAAAACATTCTTGGGAGATATGGAGCCGCAACAGGTCAGACAATCAATCTGATCAAATCCTCGATCACTTTTGGAGCCAAAGTAGATGATCAAAGCAAAAAGAATATTCAAGACTGTCTTGGCATTTATGCAGAAGGAGGAGCTGGATCTTACCTTGGTCTTCAGAATGTTTCAGGTGGGTCGAAAGTGGAAATGTTAGCTACACGAAAGATGATTAAGGAAAACTCTCGACTTGGCATTCAGATATGCATCGCAGGGAGGAAAGAAGTTACGATCCGTAGCCTTGGCCATGCCGATTTGCAATGACTTGCTTCAAACTGCCAAAAACGACTTGTAATAATCTGGAGAGTGCCTTAGCGTCATTCTGGTGGAACTCTTGTGATTCAAGGAAGATTCATTGGCAAGTTGGAACAAACTTTGTCTCCCAAAATTTGGGAAGTCTAGCTTGAAAGATTCAACTTTTAATCAAGCTCTTCTTGAAACAGCTTGGATTGCTTGACCAGGATTGTCTAATGGCAAGAATCATGAAAAGCAGATACTTAGAAGAAGATGAATTCTTAGAGACAATCATAGGACAAAGACCTTCCTTTGCTTGGAGAAGCATAATTTTGTGATTGCTAAAGAAAGGGCTGATAAAGAAAGTTGGAAATGGTAAGTCTTTGAATGTGTGGATTGATCCTTGGATTAATGATAATGGTTATAGAGCTCCATGGAGAAGAAACCTGACCTTTGAAGTAGGGTTAAAAGTTTGTGATCTGTTAGATCCTCATACAGGTTTCTGGAAGAGAGAGTTACTGGAAGCTTTATTCCTGCCCCAAGATATCACGAGAATTCTGGCCATAAAACCGATTTATAATCAAGAAGATTGTCACACTTGGCAGTTCAACCAAAGTGGTGACTTCTCAGTAAAGTCGGCCTACTGGCTTGCGGATAAAGAGGCGAACGCCACTACCGATGAAGCTAATGTTCAACCCTCGACAGTAGAGCTGAAAAATTGATGGATCCTTCCAACCGATCCAAAATCAAAGTTTTCCTTTGGAAGGTTATCGCGCTTCGGTATTCCACATGTGGTCAATTTAAATGGCGGTGATGATGAGACCTGCCAAAGTTGTGGTGAACAAGGTGAATCTACTAATCATACCCTATTTCTATGTCCCGTGGCAAGAATGGTTTGGGCTCTTTGAGACTTTCCTTCTCCGGAAGAGGGATTTCAAAATGGTTCAATATTCTCAAACTTCTATCATCTGATTGTGAACAGAAATAACTCAAGATGGCCGTCTAATCTCCGCAGAAGCTTCCCTTGGATTCTATGGAGAATTTGGAAAAACAGGAATGCTCTTAGCTTTGAAGGCAAGATATTTTCACCATTGGATTCGATCGAGAAAATCAGAGAAGATGTTGCAGAATGGTTTGAAGCTCAAACTCTGGAGAGGGAAGAGGAAAGTTTGGTTAATCATGGGCAGTCTCAAGTTTCACAAGAAACATTTTTGGGGAACGGACTTTGGAGAAAGCCACCTAAGGACTGGCTGAAATGCAATGTCGGATCCTCTTGGTCAAAAAAAGATCAAGTTGCAGGAGGATCTTGGGTTCTTAGAGATGATACTGGGGAGGTTCTTTTGCACAGTCGTAGGGCTTTTGCAAACATCTCTTCCAAAGGAGATGCTACTTTACGAGTTTTACTTTGGGCTCTAGAAAGTATGGCGAGTCATGGAGTGGATAAGGTCATATTTGCAATTCAAGACAAAGCACTGGTTTAAGTGTCTCGACCGATTGCTTGCTTCTTTTAAGCCGATCTGGTGCGATTAACACTTTTGAGGCCTTTAAAGAGTGGAAGTTGGAGCAGAAATAAGCTGCAGCTAAACGAAGCAAACATAGCTCAGTGTCACTGAGGATATGAGATATCAATCATATGTAGCTTGATTAGTGGTTACGTAAGTCTTCTTAGAAGAAAGAAGTTTTGTCCCTGTTTGAAGAGGCAGTTTTTGTTGATCGTTTTCTAGTAAAACAGGAAGCTTTCAGGGAAAGTATTTTTGGTGTATAAAAGTGTAGGCTCCCTTTGACTCAGGTCCCTATTGTATGGTATAAAGGGACACAAGATGTAGGCTAACTTTACTTGCTCTCTTATGATAGAAGTTAGCTGTTGTAACTCCTCGGTTCTATTGTTGGAATAATATAATTTCAGACGTCAAAAAAAAAAAAAAGATAACAACAACAACTAGTCGAAAACGAATATTTTGGAAACCTTGTAATGTTTCGGCATAAACTGGACGGTGAAGAAGCACTTTTTAAAGTTTTGTCGTTCAAAAATATGATTTGACAAAGTGAATTAGTGGGTTTTGGATATGTGTACCATCATGGAAAAGAACAGGGAAATAAAAATAAAAAATGTATCACATATACTAATAATAATAATCCTAAACAAATAAATATCTGATCAGGAAAACGTAATGAATGGACGTAGACAACATAATTGGCACGGCAGAGTCGCATAGTTGGTAAAAAAACACAAGAACCTAAAAGAGTAAAAAACTGTTAGAGATTTTGAACATTAAGTATTATTCAACCATTAACAAGTTCATTAAGTTCTTAGTTGATTCGATTCTCAATTTCTCACTGTTTATGTTTTTTTTTGCTCTAATGACATTACCTTCTTTTTTTTTTTTTGGGCGACAAACTGATATTACCTTTTTGCTTGTTCTTGATCATTTACAATATACATCCAGCTAAATTACCAACTTTTAGTATTCTCATATGAGGGGTCTCTCTGATTGAATTAGATACAGTCTCACTGAATTCACAACAGTACAAACACTTCTTAACATTAGTAACAATGAGTCAAATTACGTGATGAGTGGGAAACTAAAGGACACATTGACGTGGTGGATAATTTACGCCTTAGGCCCAATTATAACCCACTTAAAACAACGAGTAGAATCTTATGTTTTCGGTCCATTTAGAGCCTAGTAAGGTTGTGTGTGTTATACAATTATTTGATATGGTTTTGTGATTTTCTGAATTATTAAAAAAAAAAACTCGTTAATCACTTCATATCTTTTATTAGTAAAAAGTACTAGTAATTATAAAATGCACGAAAAGAAACAGTTTAAACAAAAATGATTTTTTTGTAAAGTTGTAGTTTTTTTTTGTGTATATACAAATATGAATTGTACTATTAATTGTTGAAGCGGTTTAACTGGTTGAATCATAATTTTTCTTTTAACAAAAATCTTAACTGGATAGAGCCAAAAGAACTCATTTATATTTTTATTAACACGCAAAATTGTTGGAAGAGCCAACATTGATATGATAAGGGTAACGCTCTTCACGAGACCTCAGCAAAGATGTGAATGGTCAAGTTATATTTTTCTTTCTTATCTTTTTGCAATGTTTTCAAAACCGGACCAGACCGGCGGTCGAACCACGTTAACCCGCGAACCGGCAACATGTCCGGGTTGGGTTAATATCAAAACCCAAAAGAAATTGAACCGGTAAAAAACCATATCAACCCGCCAAAAAACCAAAAACCGGTGAACCATTGAACCGGATAAAACCGGGTTCTACTTTTTTTTGGTAAAAATGAGTTACTTTTTCTAGTTTTCTTCTTAGCAAATTAACAATAGTAGGATTTCTTAGCAAACCGGGTTCTACACTCTTATTCTCTTATTGTTTTTAAATTTGAATTTCTAAAATATTTTATTAGTACTGGTTACACTTTGAGTTTGTTACACTTTGAGTTTATTACTTTTTAAGGTTTTTTTAAAACATTATGATTATTGAAGTATTTTATTTGGCATATCCAATTATATCATAGTTATAATCATTGAAAAAATAGAAAACCTTTTCATACCTATTATTTATAAAAATATCATCAAAATCAATTGAACTGTGTGAATTAGAAATTTTCCGGTTCGATTACCGGTCGGTTTTAAAACATTGTCTTTTTGTGTACGTAAGCAAACTCACTATCTCGTCAGAACCCTCAAGCTTTTTGTTTGGACTTATATGTATGTATTAATGTATGCATGAATCTAACAAATTGCCAAAAAAGAGATTCCACAACATAAGGTATTGAAGCATTTAAATCATTTATTCCGGCTTCGTCTGATTCAAGAGTTCTTCCATCACTTTGTCTTGAATATACTCAGAGTCCTCTCTAATTAAAGGCTGCGCAGAACAAATAATTTTCAACAGTTTTTTTTGGTACTTCAAATAACAACACCTAGTTTGGTTTCAAGGTGTTATATATGTGAGGACTGGAAAGTGTACAATGCAGTTCGCATTAGTGGACTAATCGTAGAAACAAATCTTAGCGATTCTTTGAATTTTTTTTATTTGAGCAGACACTGAAGAAAAAGTCTTTTTTTTTTTTCTTTTTCTTTTTTCGCAGTTCTTTTAACAAATTTTCTTGTAATACAATTGGATTAACAAATAAGTGAATTGATATATCGAAATAACTATTTTAGAAGAGGATAACTTACAAAAACTTATCATTATATATATTTTTTAAAAAAAATTTGTCAACTAAAATCTAATTTATTCCAAAAATCTAGTGAGCTGTTAGTTATAAATTTATAATATACAACACAATTGGAGAAAGTCATTTATAAACAAAAACTATTATACCAACAGACTTATTTTTCTTTATCTATTGTATCTATTTAAATTTAATTTGATTTTTTTGTTTTTGCTAATTTGGAAACAGAATAATAATATAAATAAATATTTTTGCGTTTCTTTCCTTTTTATATGGGGATTTTATATGTATGATTGAGAATGAATCTGGACAAAATAATGATGTAACGAGTATACCACCAACGCAACAGAGAACAGACTTTGAGTTGTTGTCGCGTGTAATTCCAAAAATGTTATATTTTAGATTAAATTAATCAGACTTCCAATCACAAACTTAGAAACCAAAAGACCACCACCAACTTGTAATCCTACTCTCTCTTTCTTTTCTTTTTATTCTGTAAAATCCACAACCAAAATTAAAATTTTAATCTCTGTAACACTCTGTTTCTATCGAAAGAGAAGAGATAGAGATCGAAGGATGAGTCAAGAAACCATCGCCGATCCTCTTCTGAGTACCCACGACCATGAAACAGCTGTTGGAGAGAAGAAGGAGATGAAGAAACAGAGTATAGTTCTAAAGGTTGCTCTTTTACTGATTCTGATTCTTGTCGGAGTTTCAGGTTTGTGTTTCTGTCCTTCGAAAAAATTACTTCCAATACTCGAGGAACAAGTACTATACTAATACTATGATCTGATACGACCCTACGAATTTAATGATGACAAAAGATTCTTTTTTTTTTTTTTTACTAGACTTAGTGATTTGACTTTTTCCGGTAAAAAACTCTGATTGTTGTTATGTGTTTTGAACATTCATAGGTTTTAACTTTAGTGACAACGTTAAGATTTTGTTGTCAAGACAAGTAATTGATGATGATCATAGCCATGGAACCGTTAGTGACGTGGTTGAATCGGAGAATGGCATTGTGGCTGCTGACGACGGTCGTTGCTCTGAGGTTGGTGCCTCTGTTCTTAGAAAAGGTGGCCACGCGGTTGACGCAGCCGTGGCTACTAGTTTATGTGTGGGTGTTGTTAATCCAATGTCTAGTGGTATTGGTGGTGGAGCTTTCTTGATCGTTAGCTCGCAGGAAAATTCCAAAGCTGAGGCTTTTGACATGAGAGAAACTGCCCCTTTAGCTGCTTCTAAGGTAAAAACATTTCACAAACACTTCTTGATTTAGTTTTGTTAGTAGATAATGTGTGTTGGCTTGTGAATTGATTCAGGATATGTATAAGAACGATGCGAGTGCGAAGTCCGTTGGTGCTTTGTCTATGGGAGTTCCAGGAGAGATAGCTGGACTTTACGAAGCTTGGAAACGGTATGGTCGTCTCCCGTGGAAACCACTTTTCGAGCCGGCGATTGAGTTGGCCAGAGGCGGTTTCGTGGTGCATCCATATCTTGGACGGGCTATAGCTAGCCACGCTTCCCAGATACTTGAAGATCCTGGTTTGCGGAGTGTCTTCTCACGTAACGGACAGGTTTTGAAACCTGGTGAGACTTGCTATAACCCGGAGCTAGCTCAGAGTCTTGAGACTATTTCCGAGCAAGGACCGGGAGCGTTCTATAACGGGACAGTAGGTGAGAAGCTTGTTAACGATGTGAAAAACGCTGGAGGGATCATAACGATGGATGATCTAAGAAGTTACAAAGTCAGAGTTACGGATGCAATGTCTGTGAATGTAATGGGTTACACGGTTCATGGAATGCCGCCTCCTTCGAGCGGTACAGTCGGTTTTGCGATGGTTATGAATATCTTGGATAGTTACTCGAACCTTTACACTGCTTCCGGAAGAGATCTTGGGCTGCACCGTTTGGTAGAAGCAATGAAACATATGTTTGCAGCTCGTATGGATCTTGGAGACCCTGAGTTCGTTAACATTACAAACGCTATGGACCAAATGCTCTCCAAGACTCACGCTGAAGAAATCCGAAAGAGGATTTTTGACAACACGACATTCCCACCAGAGTACTATATGAACCGGTGGAGCCAACTAAGGGACCAAGGGACGAGTCATTTCTGCATTGTGGATGCTGATCGAAACACTGTGTCGATGACCACAACAGTGAATTACGCTTTTGGTGCCAAGGTTTTATCACCTGCCACTGGTATTGTACTAAACAACGAGATGGATGATTTCTCGGCACCTACAGAGATCACTACCGACATGCTTCCTCCAGCTCCTACAAATTTCATTGAACCAAACAAAAGACCATTATCTTCCATGACACCTCTCATAGTCACCAAGGTTTACCATCAGTATTTATCTATCTTTCGTGTTTTATAACTCATACTATGTGATCTTACTACGGTCCACGCAACTGTATTTTTATCGTAGGATGGTGAGTTGGTGGCAGCGCTTGGAGGAGCTGGCGGAATGAATATAATTGCGGGGGTGCTTCAAGTGTTTCTTAATTGCTTTGTGTTGAATATGAGACCTTCAGAAGCCGTAGAAAATGCAAGAGTTTACCATAGGGTAATGCATATTTCAAAATCATCTGATTAATGTACCGAACATTCAAAAATGCATATACTCATTGCTCTTTGGTTGTTGTTGTTGCAGTTGATACCGAATGTTCTTCAATATGAGAACTTTACGGCGATCAGTGGCGATTACATAGGGCTTACAGAAGATACAAAGATGTTTTTAGCAGAGAGAGGACATGAATTCGAGGAGGTCTCAGGTAAAGCTATTGTTCAACTTATTGTACAGAGTTTCAAGGAAGACAAAGAAGAAGATATGCTTATGGAAATTGGAAGGAAAATTGGAAAGAAAACGAAACCATTAAAGGGCTTACTCACTGCAGTTAGTGATCCTCGAAAAGATGGGAAACCAGCTGCAGCTTAATTCAATTGTAAATCAGTCATTAAGTTTGCTAATTATGATGATTTCCTCATTTTCCATCATGTAAAGTTGATTAAACATGTATGAACTTCAAAACAAGATTTGGTTGGATATTTACAGTAACAGAACCAAAGTTGCAGTTGACACGACATAGTATCATTTACCATTTTGATAATAAGAGTATAGATAGATTGATTAATGATTACAGAAAGTAAATTACAATTTTGGCGAAGCGTAAAATCAAACCAAGAGTCATCATTACATTATTATTCTCAGAAGGAGTTATAATTCTCTCTTCTCTTTGCTTGACGACTATTATAAAACATTTTGAAAAGCTTCTATTCAATAAAGAAACCTTACTTCCCAAACAAAGATCTCCTCTCAAGTCAAACACAAATAAATCTTCTTTTTGCAGAAAGTACTGTTTACCATTTCATAGTGCCTGGTTCACCAACCAACTGGTTCGAGTCAATATCGGCGTGCTTCATGAAACTTGGCTGATTCGTTGAAGACAAAAGCCTCGCCCACATTCTGTCAGTGATTACCACCTTGTTCTGTTTCTCAGTGATCCTCTGCACGATATGCAAACCATGTTATAAGGAATCCCACAACAATAAATGTAAGGTTGATTCACAATGGGTGTTTCAGCCTACATACAACAGGCTTAAAAATCAAAAATTTTGAGTCAGTGAGACTCACATAGAAGGGAATGTAAGTATGCCTGCCATTGACAAGGCCAACGGTGAAACCATTGTAACCAGCCATCACTCCATGAACCGCACTTTGAGCTAATAGCGTGCAGCAAACATTGTCTGATGCATTGCTCGGAACAGCCCGTATCATGTAGGTTGGATCTGAAAGGAAAACATAACTTTATTTATCATTTTTCCAAAGACACGCACAAAAGAAAAACTCATAAGATATTTATATACCTATGTATTTAAGGTTAAGAGTCATCTTCTTGGCAAAATGATCCTGCATAAGAAGAGATATAAGTAAGCAAATCAATTTCTTGGTCTTTTCTCAAGTTTGTACGAGAAAAATCAATAATATGTTAACCTTGATCCGTTGAGAGATCCATAGGCCAACGTCTTGTAGAAGTTTGTTTCCAGAGGCATCTTTGAGAGTTTTTGACTCTTCTATGCTTTCAGCCAACAAATCTTGTCCCGCGCCTTCTGCAATTACAATCACCATGTGACCACTCTCCTTTAGCCGTTTAGCAATAAATTCAAAAAGCCCGCCAGGGCCTTCAAGAAAAAATGGAGATTCCGGGATCAAGCAACAGTCCACATCTCGGCTTGCTAGAGTTGCATACATTGCAATGAATCCTGCACAAAACCTTGAAAATATGTAAACATCTCTTCGCTGCTCAACTTCACTTGAGTGAAAACTTAACCCTAGTAAAGGGAAACTGCTTACCGCTGTACCGTCCCATTAACTTCACAAGACCAATACCATTCTCAAAGCTTGTAGCTTCAACATGGGCAGCATTGATAGCACGTTGAGCCTCTTCTACAGCTGTGTCAAACCCGAATGATCTATCAATAATCTGTATTAAGAAAGAGTAAACAGTCACTATAGTATACAACCATAAGAAACTGTGATACAATATTCAAAATTCAAACCATAGAAGGAATTTTTTTACAGGAATATCATTGTCAATTGTTTTTGGGATTCCTGCAACCGCAACTTTAAGCTTGCGTCTCCTAATTTCCTGCAGAGAGAGTCATCAGATATATATATCAACCAAATGTATTGATCAGCAGAAGTGTTGCGTACCTCGAATATAGCAGCTGCTCCTTTCTGTGATCCATCTCCACCGATTATATAAACCTGATAAATTTCCAGAACAGACAAAGCATTTTGCATCATTCTCAATGTAATTCTTCTCCAGAGTCATTGTTGGAATTAAGTAAACCACAAACCTGGTTAATCCCACGATCTTGAATACTATCTACAATCTTGGTAGTGTCGTGACCACCTCTTGAAGTCCCAAGGATGGTTCCTCCGCTTCGATGGATATCATTCACTGTATTTGTATCCAAATGGATTGTGTTTTTCGCGTAAAATCCCCTGTAACCTCCCTGAAAGCCACATAAGTGATCTCAAGGTTTATATATCTGAGTAAGAACATTAAGAGCAATGCTGTAATAATAACCAAACCGATGGGACTTACATCAATTCCAAGGATTCTCTTGACACCATACATGTAAGATAAACCACAAACTATCTCTCTGATCACAGTATTAAGCCCTGGACAAAGACCACCACAAGTAACAATACAAGCAAGAACATCATCTGAATCAAAGTAAACCTGCGTAAACAAAAAACATTCCATCTCAACGCTCTCCTACTTAACTTAAACATACACTCTTGAGGTATAACAATAGACAGAAATAATACCCTTTGACGGGGTCCAGCACGGCGGAAATGTGTTCCTCTAGGACTATCAGGATGAACAACTATCTGCAAAAGGGCGAAACCCGAATCTTCATTAACAATATAATCGAATACTAATGGCTAAAGGAGAGAGTGTTTATACTTACTTTTTGAGGAACAGTGTCATCATCATCAACAAAATACTGCCTGAAACCACATTGGACTTAAATCAATCAACAAGCTGATGATTCAATCACAACAAGCAAACAAAACGGTAACTTACTTAACAACTGAGTAAGCAGCATTGTCTTGTAACGGATTTGGATATGTCTGAAGCATCACATTAAACACAAAACAAAACCAAAATCAGAGAAGAAATCATTAAAACTTGGCTAACAAAAGAAACGTTAAAGCTATTTAAAAAGGTAACTTTAAAGACATAATCACTTTTTTTTTTTGTTTTATCGCTTTCGCATTATAAAAAGCAGAGGAGAAGAAACGTACAGGGCAATCAGGGAAGTCATCGGTGAAATGAGGAACGTCTTCAAGAATATAACCGGCGGAACCAGTAACGATCTTCCGGTCAGAGTTTGGAACAGAAGATGACATAACCAACCTTGTCGTCGGAGACTCGATTCTCTGATGGTTATTCGAAAGGGAAGCAATCAGACGAAGACCCGAATCAAAGCTCAATGAACGATATTTCCTACTGATTCTAGGGATTAATTGGTGATTATGATGATCTGTTTCAGAAGCCGTACTCCTCCCACCTAAAGATGATGATCGGAATCTAAAATAATCCATACAATGATAAAAGATCCGAGATAATGTTGTTGTTATTATCATCCATTTTGTTTTTTTTTTTTTTTCTATAGAAGAAGAAAACCCAAAAATGGAACTCAGTGTTTGACTTCAAATTTTTTATTTTAAAAGAAAATAAAAATGTGAGCTTTAGAAAATAAAACAGATAAAGCATTCACCTTTGAAGGAACAAGAACTGTGGAGGAGGAAGCAGATCAGGGCATCACGGGGTTTGTGGTGAATGTTTTGGATTGGATGAAGAAGAAGATAGTGTGTGAATGAACAAGTGGCTATGTGTTTGTGGTTTTTTTTAGCTTTAAAAGAAGAGAAGAGAAGATTCAAGACGACAAAAAGGATCATTTAAGAAGAGAGAAGGTTTCTTTCTTCTCTATTTACTTTGGGGGGAGTGAAATTGACCAATTCAATAATTGAAGGGTTTTTATTTAATTTTTGTTGAAAGATTTGGAGTAATTATTATTAATAAAGAGACTGATTTTGATTTTTTGATATATTTTTTTTTTATTGGAGTCGGTGTTTTGTGGCTGTTGGGTTAGGTTTCTTCTTCTTTTATAGAAAATTTTAAGGTAAAGGCATGTACAATGCTAGCCTACCCCGGCATGTTTTCTCATTTGACATAAACTGTCTAGTGTGTAACAATCATATTTTGTCAAGTTTCATTTCGTTTTAGAGAGTGTAGTTTTTTTTATAAGTTTAGTTTAATTTATGTATTAAAAAGTGTTAATCTTTTTTAGCAAGACTTGTGTAAGAATTTGGTAGATGAGACAAATTAATTTTCGAATACATTTGTTGGGTTTGACTTCCCAAGTTCTTAATACATTAATTTCATAATGGTTAAGGAAAAGAACTAGTAAGTCCGGCCCAAGTAAGACAGAACTTCACATCACATATTTAGATTGGCCACATAAATTAGTAAGCTCAATAGCCCATTTTTTCTGAACTAATTGAACAACCATAATTTGCCAATATATATCCTATGATCTTCCATGTGTATACTGTAAGACACTTATTAACACTTAGAATATTAAATTTATTTCAAGTTATTTCTGGAAGAATATCTTCAATCATCATGCAAATGTTTTATCTTTTTTTTTTGGTTTCAAATTGGTTAATTGTATCTGTTATGCATTTGTAACCTTTTTACAGTTAGCTAAGATAAATAAGCCTAATATTGTTTTGTGTCTTATCTCTTCATTTAACTACCAAAAATGTCAATATTAAAGATGATTCAGAATTTTATCATAGGAAATGGGATAAAATCTAAGCTCACATTCTATATGTTCTAAAAAATTCTAATAAAAATAGAGTTATATAAAACATAAGAGAAAATTATATATATGGCAAAAGATATAATAATAGCCAGACAAAGAGGCAAAATCATAAGCATCTATATGTTTTCTTCAAAACATATCTTTGGCCCCTCCATGATTTCATTCTTTGACTCTCTTAATTTTTTTGAATTTTCTTTTAAATAATAAATAATGTAATTATGATGTGTGTGTATATATAGCATATACACAAGAGATTGTATATATATATATATATGTATGTAGGTATTTGTTTGCCTCCTTTTGGAGTTTGGTTTGGTGGTTTTCTACCGTTGGGATTAAGGTAGGAACTTAAAAACGCTAACATAAATTACTACAATTTCGTTCAACCAATAATATCAATATTTTCTCACCCCGGGTAAGATCAACAATATAAGGATTTACTTTTGAATAGTTACGTGAGTTACGTTTAAGTTCTAAACGGCTCTTAAATTTTTGATTAGGAAAATAATAATAGTATCAAGAGATATGTACTGATTTTTTCAAATCGCAAAAATTACTATGAATAGTATAATTCTCAAGTTACGTTACATGCAATCATATATTTTTGGCAGTTTGTTTTGAGATTTTAGAGCCATGAATAATAATATTATATGGTTGATGAAGAGAGTTCCAACTTCCAAGATCTAAACAGTCCAATCCAGTCGAAAGATCTCAAATTCAAGAATGGACCCATAGTTTGTGGGGGCTACGTTAATCTTAATTCATACTATCATAGAGCCGTATAAGCTCATTACACCTGACACTTTCTAGATTAAACCGATTCTAATCAAAATTTTAAATTGCAGCGTGACTGGAAATCAAGAAAGCAAAGAGTGTTAAGTTTATAAGTTATAATTTTGTGTTTCGTTTATATATATAAAAAAATCAATTTGTCGAATAGAAAATTTAACAAAACAAAAATATTTTCTTACGATTAAAATTAAGTATTTTTCTTAGATTTAACCTAGACGTTTAAGTGTTTCAATACAATCTTCTTCTATTTCTTTTGTTAGTTCTAACCACCTAATTTTTTATTTCTCAAAAAAGTTGATGAAAACCACACTAATATGATTATACGGTAGAAGTTTATAATCATTATTATGAATAGAATGCGTAGTGGCGTACAATATGTTATAGCAAATACTAAAAATTTAATTTGTGGGCGTAATATTTTCAGGATCATTAGTTCATTAAACTTTTTTACGGGAAAAAGGAAACGATTGTCTGATTTGAAACATATGTAAAAAGTACTATAGTATTAGTTGCCATGATTTCATAATTCATGCTGATGTAAAAGGATCTCCAAGGAGACCATATTATAATATATAAAAACAAATTCATAATTAAGAAAATATTTGCTTTTCTATTTACGAGACATATGATTTTTCTTTTCATAACTAAAAAATACGAAAGATATATTATAAATTACAAAACTATGAGATGGTGTGGTCCATATGATGGGTACACTGCTCAAATTGCCTTACTTATCAAGCAACCTCTTAATTCCTTTTTTTTTTTTCTTTCAGAAAATTAAAATAAAATAATAACAACGAGGAAAAAAATTGAATAACAAAAGAATAATGATCACTTCTTCCAGCTCGATGCCCATGTGATCTCTCTTCCTCTTCTCGTCTTTTTTTTTCGTCTCTCTTTTTTACTTTTTGTTGTTGTTTATTCTCTTCTGTTCTAATTGTAACCTTCTACAGATTCAAAATTACTAGATTAATTCCTTAAATAGAAGTTACTAGAGATTGTGATGGGGACTAACGTTTCTCTTAGAAAGACTTTAAAATCTTTATCAAAAGTATGAAGTATATATACTTTTAATGTATCATATATGTAGACCATATAGGATTAATATCGGATTTTTTCTTAATACAAAATCGATGTAGTTTTTTTTCCCAACGACGTCACATAATCCATGTTCAATTTTTCTTAGGTTTCTAAGTTAATATACTTATACTATATAGTATTTACATATACACATATAATAACTTTAACATGTTAACTCTAAAATTCATCATCCAAAAGAATACATATTTGTTAAAGTTAATGGTAATGAAATTCTAATGTATTTCTTTTGCCAGCATGAAACTGACGATAAAGATAAATGGTTAACTTTTGAATTTTTGTAGGAAATATTTATCACTATATAGCATACAAACTGAATATGTAAATTTGCAATGAATGAGCAGTAAAAAGATTAACTTAAAATTTTGAAGGATTTACGTGTCCATCCATATACCATACTTATATAATAGATAAATATAATTTTGAATATACAAAAGTGTTAAAATTAAGAAATTTTTTGAATATGGAAAAGTGTAGAAGTTGTAGATAAATGTAAACAAACCGCTTCAGAGACTCATAGCGGCTTCTTAAACCAGCAAAGGCAAAATAAAAGGTGGGTCAGTGAATGGGTTTCAGAGCCACCTTTTCCTTTTTCTCTCGCTTACTTCTTCAGTTAAAGTTTGAGATAGACACATAATTTATTTATACACACATACATACATATTAAAATATTTAATACTATACTTTAAATAAACAATTTATCGAATGTTTTCATTAATTTATAATCTTTCACATCCCAAACTCTCACACTTTCTCTCCTTCTCCCTCGTCGTTTATTATCTCTCTCTCGCTTTCTCTCTCTCTATCTCTTCTCTTTAATTCCTGATTTGCAGTACTGTCTGAGATCTTATTCCGCTCGACCAAGTTTGTTCCTTTTAGCATAATTTGGGGAGTTTTTTCCCCATAAAATTCTTACTTTGTCTTCTTCTTGTGTCGGTTAGGTTTTCAAGAAAAACCCTCTTTTGTCTTGTCTTCTCAAAATCAGTAGCCTCTCTTCTCTATAATAATAGAGGTTATTTTCAAATCCTCTCTCTCTCTCTCTAGCCTCTCTCTTGTTTATTTCTCTCTCTATACATATACTTTAACTCTTGGATATGATCGGAAGAGTTTTGTTATTATCTCTACACCTACACACATAGGCATAAGAGAAGATAGATCAAAGAATTAAATTAGAGAACGAGATGAACAAGAGTAATCCTACTGGTTCGGTGACTGGTTCAGATATAATTGACGCAAAGATCGAAGAACATCAACTTTGTGGATCCAAGAAGTGTCCTAGCTGCGGTCACAAGCTCGAAGGCAAACCTGTAAGTAATAATATTCTTTTTTTCTTCTTTTCTTTTCCCATTAACTTAAAAAAAAAGGTTATTTCTACCGTCTTTTTCTCAGTTAAGGTCACTTGCAAATGTTTTTTTATAAAGAAAATAGAAAAAAGAGGAAAAGAATCAATGAAGAACATCAAGAATGATGCTCTCTGTTTTATTCTATCGCTTACACGAATTCGAAATCCAAAATTTAAAGCGTGTCTATATACGAGTCTTTATATGTATTGTTGTATATACTTATATTCTCTTGTTCTTTATCTTTATATATATATATTTTTTTTTGCTTTCTTTTTTTTCTTTTTAGCAGGATTGGGTTGGTTTACCAGCAGGAGTGAAATTTGACCCAACGGATCAAGAACTGATTGAACATTTAGAAGCGAAAGTCTTAGCTAAAGACTTTAAATCTCACCCTCTCATTGACGAATTCATCCCAACCATTGAAGGCGAAGACGGCATTTGCTACACTCATCCTGAGAAACTTCCCGGTACATATATGCATTATATATCACATTCACCATATATCTTCGTTGTAATGACTATAGAAATATGTATAACATTAAGTCACACCAACGTTTGTTTTTTTCTTTAATATTCTGGTCACACATACACTATATATACCTTTTTCCAACCTATAAATCTATATATACATTCTTCATGCATTCCCTATATAAGGGATCACACATGCATGTCTTTTCTTATAATATATGATTGTTTGATATGACTATCAAAGAAGAATTGGGTCAAACCGATGCTTCTTTTGTTCATTTGGGTCATACCAAAGTTTGAATCTTTTTATTTTGGGTAATATATACAAGAAACATATGAATTAACAATATTTTTTTTCTTGGTAGGAGTGACTAGAGATGGTTTAAGCAGACACTTCTTTCATAGACCATCAAAGGCGTACACGACGGGAACAAGAAAGCGAAGAAAGATCCAAACGGAATGTGACAATAATCTGCAAGGAAGTAGTAGCTCGGGTGAGACGAGGTGGCATAAGACCGGTAAGACAAGACCGGTTATGGTAAATGGTAAGCAAAAAGGTTGTAAGAAGATTTTGGTTTTGTATACCAATTTTGGTAAGAACCGAAAACCGGAGAAAACCAATTGGGTAATGCATCAATACCATTTGGGGACACATGAGGAAGAGAAAGAAGGAGAGCTAGTTGTGTCTAAGATCTTTTATCAGACTCAGCCTAGACAATGCAACTGGTCGTCTTCGGCATCTAGCTTGAATGCTATAGGTGGTGGAGGCGGTGAAGCAAGTAGCGGCGGAGAGTATCATATGAGGAGAGATAGTGGGACTACTAGTGGTGGGAGTTGTTCTTCTTCTAGAGAGATTATTAATGTTAATCCTCCGAATCGATCAGATGAAGTAGGCGGCATTGGTGGTGGCGTTATGGCCGTAGCGGCTGCGGCAGTTGCGGCTGGGCTTCCGAGTTATGCAATGGATCAACTCAGCTTTGTTCCGTTTATGAAGAGCTTTGATGAGGTATGCACCCATTTTTTTTATTTTTATTTTATTAATTATGATTTCTCGTTCAGTGAAATAACTAATTTAATATGCATAACTCGACTGGTACTAAGACTTAAAAAAAAATCCAATGAGATTTTTTTGATTTATTTTGAATTCAATTTAGTTAATTTTTTACGTATGCCACTCTCGCATGAATTAGTTATAAAAAATGATGCTTAGGGTTCTTATTTACCTGTTTTGCAAGAAAAAGTGCTCATTTTGTTTGTATATATATTTTTTTGGTTTAAATATTATGTAGTTACCAAAGAAATGTTTTGAAGAAAAAAAAAAGAAAAACCCAAGAAACTTTATGAAAAAAAAATAATTTACCCGACGTGATATAATGAACGGTTGGTGCTAATCAACTTTTGACTAACAGTATGACCCAAAGTTTCACCCAACGTGATGACTCTAGAAAATAATGTCTAAACCGCAACGGTCCCAAAAAGATTATGGATTAATCAAAGTAATTATATTTTTAATTAAATAATATTTATATAAATAATTAAATATATATTAATTCATTAATTAGCAATTAAAATTTATAATTTTTCAGGTGGCGAGGAGGGAAACTCCTCAGACCGGGCAAGCTACATGTGAGGGTGTTATGGCAGAACAACATCGTCATCGTCATCATCGTCACCAGGCATCAGCATCAGCATCAACATCACATCATATGGCTAATGACCATCACCATCATCATCAACAACACCAACAACAACGGCACCATGCATTCAACATAAGCCAGCCTACACATCCAATATCAACCATTATATCTCCATCGACTTCGCTTCACCATGCCTCCATTAATATCCTTGACGATAATCCTTATCATGTTCATCGAATCCTGCTTCCCAATGAAAATTACCAGGTAAAATAGCTAATCTTCTTCTTTTCTTTTAACATTTTACTTCTACCAAAAAACTTATAAATGTTTACTATTAATAGTATTTAATTATCTAGGAGTAGGTACCAGTTTCATGTCATGAAACCAAGTTAGCTGAAATATCACAATGATTTATATATAACAATCAAAAGAAAATTACGTTATATTAGTATTGATTAAGGTGTCATGCAACTATCAAACTTATATATATAACCTTTCAAAACATAAACATTGTATGTTCGTCAAAAAGAATAAACATAAACATAGTATAACTTATTCTAGGGTTGTGAATTTGTAAGGTAATTAATTATAGTTGCTATTACCTAAATTATGTGGAGTTTATTTTTTTCTTCTTCCACACACAGGGACACATATATGTCGGTATCTAATTAAGTAGTAGAAATTGTATTTCTTGCACATGTTAGGTTTAGAAGATATTTGCATGCATGTGACTTAACAATGATGGGACTACATAAGCATGCAAATTGGGTTGTACCAGTATTGATTATGATAAATAAAGTATACATAAGATATTGGTGAATAAAATAAAATAAAAAATAGAGTTGCAATGCTTAATAAATAATTATGCATGCTAATTTAATTAGTCTATTAAGATGTGTCTAACTAACCACCCATTATCCAAAGCGAACAAAAGCTAAGTCACTTTTTAGTGTCAGCCAAACTAAGAACAAGTAGGAAACCAATGTGGTCTTTGGTGATGGAGAGACAAGATGAGTAATGTTTTAAGATAACTTTCTTAAGGAATTAAATAATGATATTTTTTCGTCTGAAATTACTTTTGTCTTTATTGACTGAACAAGACACAACAGCAACAACGTCGAGAAGGAGAAGAAGAACATAATGATGGGAAGATGGGAGGAAGGTCAGCTTCTGGATTGGAAGAACTCATAATGGGCTGCACTTCTTCTACCACTCATCATGATGTAAAAGATGTAAGTTATTAATCCCTTTCTTGACTCTTAATTTCATGGGGAAAACCTCTTTTTTACCATCATGAGTTTTAAGAAAATATATATATGAAACATATAATCATTATCACCTAAATAAAATGTCATGCATTGAATAAGATGTTGCTTGGTACCACGTAGATTCAGAATTATCGTATGGGAGTCATCATATACAAGTGAGACAGACCAAAATCGATGATACAAATAAAAGTTTTAAGATAATAATATTTTTATAAGTGACTAGTCGAAGATGACAATGTATGTTATATTTGAATAAAAGTGAAGAATATTTTTAAGAAAACACTTTTCCTCTTTAAATATACATATATATATATATATATATTTTTTTTTTTCTTTTCAGTTTTGCATGAGAATGATACTTAGGAGTTAGGACTACAAATATTCCTTCTGCGTTTATTCTTTACTTAATTGGAAAGAGTTAAAACACAGTTAAGTAAACAAAACCAGAAAAGATAAAGAAAGAGAGATGTGTTTGCTTTATACCTATAAATTACTCTTTAAAAAAACAATAGAAAATTTACCAGATTCTTTTCTTTTTCGTTTTTAAACCATATTAAAACTAATTTAAAAGGCAATGATGGTGGATATCAACTTATGCTGATATGTACGTAATATAATGTGTGTATATATGTAAATAGTATAAAGTCTTTTTTCATGCGTAGTACCTCGCGAGACAAGTTCGGTAAGAGACATTAGTAGGTTTCATTGTGTTTCGTGGGGGACAGCATGTCTGCGTTCCTTTTTTTTTTTTTTAATCAGTCTAAAATTTGATGGAAGGTTCTTATTATTTTGTCCTATTTTTTTTTTTTTTTTAAATGTAAGTTTATACATATACGCCCCATTTGTGGAGTGCTAACAGGATTTTGGTGTGTAGATTAGGTTTTCTTTTTCCGGGTCTAATTTCGGTTCATGTTATTTCGGATCAGGAAAGACTATCACAGGCTAGTACTGTGTATGTGAAAGTCAGTCCGGTTTGGATTTGTTAAGTTAGTTTCTAACCAAACCGAATGTGGTAGACTACTTAGGCCAGTTCTATATCCTCACACTTTTGTATATGTGTGTGTGTGTATTGAGAAGCGATTTGGATTGGTGCAGGGGTCTTCATCATTGGGGAACCAACAAGAAGCAGAATGGTTGAAGTACTCCACGTTTTGGTCAGCCCCTGACTCTTCTGACAACCAAGATCATCATGGGTAATTGTGCCATTTTCCAGTTTGATGATCGTGTCGACCAACATCACAAAAAGATTCTACCATCAAACCTAGCTATATATCATGATGGTCATCATCATCATCATCATGATATCTCCATGGAGTGGTATATAGATCGATCTTGGACCAATCAAGTTATATATGCATGATTTTGAAATGGTGGAGGGTTTTTTAAGCAGCACCAAAAATCAAGCGTCTTTTTGTGATATATTCAAGAGGATTTTGATATTAAAAGGAAAAAAAAAAAAAAGAAGAAAAAAAAAAAAAAAAAAAGCATGAGAGAAAAAGCTGTTATATTCCAAAGAGACTAAGAAGAAAAGAAGCAAGGTAAATTGCATGAAAGTCATCAACAGTACCATATAAAATTAGATATAAGTATGTTTATTTTTAAACTCATTTCTTTTGTTATTATTTTTTTTTTATGTCTTTTCTTTGTTTTGTTAAGTAGGATGAACTGTATAATTTATTGGTTTTTTTGTTTAATATATATGTTGGTAAATAATACTAGTATTATTTGCTTGTTACTACTTTCCCTATACTTTATGAATAGTTCTTTCTCCTTTTGGCAATCCGATGCACTGAAACCCAAGTGTCACTTGAAATTTGATACTATACATTTATATATTCACGAAAGGTCGGTTTGATTGTGTATGGAATCATCTATACTTAGTCTCAAATCATATGTTTAAGAGTATTATGTCTGACCTTTTAACTCAATACTACCATACATTTGGGTGGGAATTTGGGATCTTTTCGAACTGTCATGATCTTAGTGGTCTAGTGGCATAAACCTTCAGGTTTAATTTGATCTGTAGATTAGTGGCTAACTGGCTATATATACGCATAATCGACTTTTATAGGATAATTTAAAGGTTTAATAATGTTAATTAATATAAGATATTGTAAAGTCCGTGGAATGATAATGTTAATAAATATATGCTGATGAAAACTAATTAAGTTCAGAAAAAAATGTTTGATTGTGTGAGTTGTGGTTGGTTTGATCATGGGAGTAGGGAAGTAAAATTGATTCCGGTTAGAAGATTTGAATTGTGGAATCATGGAATCTATACCTAAAGAATATAAGAAGTAATGTCATATTACAAAAGCACTTGTCTATGTTATGTTTGGTCTCTTTAGTCTTTAATTTCATCCATATAACATTCCAACCTTTGATGCTTTGTTCTCTATAAAGAATCCATATTCCGCTCGTCTCTTCTAGCTAGCATATTTCAAATGACCCCTACAACGGCCTCATTCATCGTTGGATTTTTCTACATGTTCTCTGTGATGCATGCTCACAAGTTTAAATATCTTAATTAGTTTATTTCGGTTAATTAACAAGGTTTTTGTTTTAACAAATTTATACTAGTCTACTGAAAAAAATGTTATGCGATCCATTTTAAGATTTTTATCATGCTAATTTCCCATTTACACTATAGGAAATAAATTATTGTAGAATTTTGACTACCAAAAGTATAAGATAGCAAATTATCAATATTGATCCAAGAGGTTAAGGGTTTAGGAGTTAATTCTCCAGGTTTATTTGTGTTCATGGGACATTGGGAGAGGAAAAAGTAAAATCAACATGGGGAGAGATGAGATGAGAGACTTGACCCTTTTATTTTATCCCATGGTTGGATTTCGAAACTCGAATAAAGGCATAAACAGACAATATTTAACTTTATTTCTTTACTTCTTTTTAATAATTTTAGTTTTTCCTTTCGACAAATGGATTCGATTTCCCATTTCATATTTTGAACTCATATTATATTCCTCGAAATCGTTTTTTAACGTACAAATATTCAAAATTTGATATAGTGTTTTTGTACTTTTATATTCATTTAGTATAACTATTTATTTAAGTACGCAGCATGGTCAGTCTTTAATCTTATAGAGAGTTAACGTTAAAGACTCCAAGAATCAATTTTCTTCCTTTTGCTTATGCTTTGTTTGTTTTTATGTGGACTCCATGATTACTAGACAGAGAGTTTTGGCAAATGATAAAAAGAAGAAATTTGTTTAAGCACATGAGGAATATATATATTTTTTAATATTTTAAATGTAGTATTAACAAATGTCCAATTTACCTTAGGCTTCTTATGAATTGGGTTTAATGAGCCCATTACAGGCCTACTTTCATTTGAGTATGCTTCATGATTATTATTTTCCCAGTAGGTACTTAAGATCTTCAAACTGAAAACAAATCGAATCAGTTATCCTAATGAAAATCGAATCCAACTTTCAAAAAAAAAAAAAAAAAAATCATCTAAAATGAAGTAATCGTATACTCAAAATTCATACTTGTAATATAAATATTTAGCTAATATATACAACAACAATTTCTTTTGTTACTGGGTACGTTATTACCTTAGAGACTGAAAAAAAAAAATTAAAAAATTGAACTAGTCAAAAAAATTTAATTCAAGAAATATCCCAAAATCTGATTGAATTAAATTTTATTCTAACTCGAAAAAATTGTTTTCTCCTAACATAAACTAAACCGACTTAAAAACATGAAACGTACATCAAGCCATATATATTTTCCTTTTCTGCTGGTTTGAAGTTATTTTCTCTCTTTTGTTCGACGAAAAAAAAATATCCAATGGGAAGTACAGGTGCAATCCAAATTTGCATGCGGAATTTTGTCGGCTTTACTTTATTGCTTTTCATTCACATGAAAATCTCATTCACTCCCGTATTGGATACTAATATATTAGCAAATCCAACCAAATCTACCTACCACATACCACGGATATATTTGTCTATAAAGATTATAAGTTTATAACGCTCCGATTACTAATGTTCGTAAGCCCTCATATCACATGCACGTCCACTTTCGGTATACATATGTCAAAAAACGGAACGACTTATCGATTTTGTTTTACAAATGACCGCAAATTATTATTTTTCCTAGTTGGTTTTCATTCATATTGTATTGAAAAGTGAAAACTACTTTTTAATAGATCAGTCATCTTTATACTGTTCTTCCTTAAAAAAAAAAACGGATCTGTAAAGTTCTTTTTATGTTCAGCACTGAAAATATAAAAAGACTTCGTGACGTAAATAGTCAAATATCAACTTATAATAAATAGTTGAGCGATGGTATTCATAAAACAATGGTAACATCAAAATACAAAGAAATATTTCGTTGTTGATATCATTGTGTTTGTTGTTTTATAGTGAATGCTTGGAAATCTACAAATTTTTGTTGTTTAGCTTGATCAAGTAAAATACTATTTTTATTGTGGGAGTGTAAAAGCTTTCCTCTCAATAATTACTGCATTGGAAAAACATTTGGATTGAATGCAGCTTAGATGAAATTGTTTAAATGAAGACACAAATGCATTTGTGCCACTCCATGTGATGCAGTTACTCACACTCCCAAAATCTCTCTCTCTCCCACACAAGTCAACAACACCATATTCACAGTCACAAGCTATGCCTTTGATTATTTATAGCCTCATCTTAGATTCTGTTCTCTTTCTTTTTATTTTATTTTATTTATTGTTAGATTCTTGATTACATCTTCTGTCTAAAAGATTGGCAATTAATTAGAACTTGTATAGTAGGTAGAGTTTAAACCAGTATTAATCAAACTAGTGCATACATTCAAATGACAGATGTAAGAGTTTTCTTGTGATTCAAAAACATGTGATCCATTATTTACACTAAAATGCATAAAAAATTACAAAAATGGAACAAAAGGCAAAAGAAGATGAACCCGTGATATGATTCATGCAATCATAAGTTGAACACAAACAGTAAACTTAACAAAACAAAGGCAAATGTGACATAACTACACAAGGAACAAATCAGACCTCTTTTTTATAATCTTGTCCCCCCTTCCTCATATCATCAATGCTTCTTCAACCACATTCACTCTGTTTTTCATAATCTCTCTCTCTTTCTCACTCTCTCACACACACACACTAAATGACACAATCCTCATTAATCCACTGAAACAATCACTATTCATTCTCTTTCCTTAAGTGTCAACTCTTACAAAAAGCTATTTGGAAGAAAGAAGAAAAAAAAATGTCTAAGAAGAAGAAAGACAACAACTTAAAGCTTCTCTGTTTCGTCCTGTTTTTGGGTGGTTTGATTCAGACAGATGCTTCTTTTGGAGTAGGAGGCGGTGTTGGAGTCGGAATCGGTGGCGGCGGTGGTGTTTGGTTTGGCGGCGGATACAACAACGGTGGTAACCGTAATGCAGTTCCAGGATCAGCTCAAAACAGTGTAGCTTACAATGCACTCCAAGCTTGGAAGTCAGCAATTACAGAGGATCCATCAGGTGTTCTTAAAACATGGGTTGGATCAGATGTTTGTTCTTACAAAGGTGTGTTCTGTTCTGGTCAAACAATAACCTCCATAGATCTTAACCATGCAAACCTTAAGGGCACACTTGTCAGAGACCTAGCTTTACTCTCAGACCTCAACATACTCCATCTCAACAGCAACAGATTCTCAGACCAAATCCCAGATTCTTTCAAGAACTTAGTTTCACTTCAAGAACTTGACCTAAGCAACAACATACTCTCAGGTCCGTTCCCTTTAGTCACACTCTACATCCCAAACCTGGAATACCTCGATCTCCGGTTCAACAGTTTCTCCGGTTTAATCCCTGAAGAGCTTTTCAACAAACGGTTAGACGCGATTCTCCTCAACAACAACCAATTCGCCGGAGAAATACCAAGAAACCTCGGGAACTCTCCGGCTTCGGTGATTAATCTCGCGAACAACAGATTCTCCGGCGAAATCCCGACGAGTTTTGGCCTCACGGGATCGAGGGTGAAGGAAGTTTTGCTCTTGAATAACCAGTTAACCGGTTGTATACCGGAATCTGTTGGTATGTTCTCTGAGATCCAAGTCTTTGACGTAAGCTACAATTCATTGATGGGTCATGTCCCAGAGACCATCTCTTGCCTGTCGGAGATTGAAATTTTGAATCTTGCCCACAATAAATTCACCGGCGAGGTTCCTGATTTGGTCTGTTCGTTGAGGAGTTTGATTAACCTCACTGTTTCTTTCAACTTCTTCTCTGGCTTTAGCTCTGAGTGTTATTCCAGGATTAGTTTCGGGTTTGATTTCGTCGGTAATTGTATCCCCGGGAGGAATTCGCAGCGGCCTCAGCCGGATTGTTCTGGTTATTCCGGCGGTGCTATGAGCTGTTTTAGGATTCCGACGCAGCCTTTAGCTTGTGCTGCAATAAGTGTTGGATTGAAAGAGGGTAACGATCAGTACACTTCATCTCTTCCATAATAGTTTTAGATTTTGATCCTAGAAGCTTTTTCTATGCGTAAAGATGTATCGTTTTTGTGACTTAATTAGTTAATTAGTAACCAGTTCAATGTTAAGTCATCTTCTGTGTAATCGAATTGTGCTAATGTCTTCTTTTTTTTGTAAAATCTAACATAAGAATAAGATGCCATTATATGTAAATTAAATTAAACCATAAGTTGTTTACTCAATACGATCAGCCAGGGCATAAATTTTATTTTAAGGGTAGTGAGGATTCCGACCGTAACAGAAACATGTTTTAAGGGACCATGAAAATGTTACATTCCCTTAGGAGAGGGTTGTTTAGTTCATGGGAAAAGAATGTGTTGAGAAACATGAAATTATATGTAAATACTAAATACATATACCAACAAATGCACATGTTATATATATATATGGTATGTACGAAAATGTACAAGCACATCAAAACTGGATTGTAAACCAAAGAACAAAACAAAAAAATGTTTGCCAAAGAGAAGACAATAATGGAGGAGGACCATGTGAGATTCATATGTAAAAGAACCGTGGTGAGCACTAGATCGATCGAACCAGGGAGATTATACCAGTTTTCAGTATTGGACCATGTCATGGAACCAAACCATATTCGTCTAGTGTACTATTACCGGTCTTCCAAGACTAGAGAACCGGGCGAAATCACAAAAAAATTAAGGGAGTCATTAGCATACACACTCAATTGTTATCCGATTGTAACCGGGAGATTGGTTAAGGAAACTGATGGTACGGAAGAGAAGGAGGATGTAAACCCGCGGTGGAAGGTGAAGAGCAACGACGCTGGCGTGAGGATGGTGGAGGCGAGAGCAGCCGGGTCAGTTGAGGAATGGCTTAGGAGTGTAAATAGAGAGGAAGAACTCAAGCTTGTTCATTGGGAAGACATGTACCAACTTCATTATTACTGGTCTACCTTTAATGTTCAGGTATATATACAAATGTATAATCCAGTTTATTCTGGTTTGGTTTAGTACGGTCTGACTTTGTCTTGTTTATTGGTTTCTTTTCATTTACAGGTTACCGAGTTTGAACGTGGTGGGTTAGCTATTGGGTTAAGTTGTAGTCATCTCTTAGCTGATTCAGTTTGTGCAATGATGTTCATTCGAGCTTGGGCAGATGTAACTCTGTCTCGTTCCATGATGGCTCCACCACTTTTCCACCCGTTGCCGCCTCGCCGGTTTGCTAACGAGAGACTGATCTCTGACAACCAACTGCTTAGCCAGTACATCAAATCTTGTTCTTCAATGGTTTCACCATCAAACGTTACCGAGGACCATATGGTCACCGTTACTCTTCTATTCCCGGATCCGTTGGTCAGAGCACGCGATAATGAGCCAGGGATTTCGACATTTGAGATTTTGGCTGGACTATTTTGGATATGTGTGAGTCGAGCCAAAGGGAAGAGAAACGAGCTCATGAACATGTCCTTGTGTTTAGACGTTAGAAAGTTACTGCGTTTAGACCAAAGTTATTTTGGTAATTGCATGGTTTATCACAGGGTTCCCTATTCCAAACCGATAAAAATCAAAGACAGAATGTTATTACTTCACGCTGTTGAAGAGATTCAGAACATAACCAAGAGACTAGACTACGACATGGTGATGGACTTGATCGAATGGCTGAGTAGCAATAATACTGGTGCAATATCTAATGGTTCGGATCTCGTGTGTACTAATCTAGAGAACATGTCTCATCCGCGTCCAATTATGTTCGAGGAAGATTTGGTTCTGAGCCACGTGTCTTGCTATGTTAAAGGACCTGTAGGTGGAGGTGGACAAGTCATAGTGCTTCCCTCACCGTCAGGTAAGGGACAAAAGAGCCGAGTGGTTATGGTCAGTCTTCCTGAAAGAGAGATGGTTAAGGTTGTAGAGGATGAGCTTCTTCTAAGCTTTTCTCCAGTTGTACTTATGAAAAATACAAAACAAATATAATCAATAAACTTACACTACACAAGTCTTTTACATATTTTGGTACAATGGAGAATTTTTTGAAATAATCATATAAATTACAAAAGATAGAAGTTGTTACTCGTTACATGTCTAAAAATTGGCTGATTGATTATTCTTTCAAATACCCAAAATCAAGTTTTAATACTAATGTCTAAACATACATAAGTCAGAACCGGGTGATCAAGCAATGTAGTACATGGGATTTGGGACTTTAAAAGAACGATCAGCCACGGCAAAGCCTAAAAGATCACTCCATTGATCACCGGTATTGCCTCGGATTTTGAAACCTTCCTCAATCAGTTTCGACCGCTGCTCTGATTTGTAATTTGTAGCTGATTTCCCCTGATCTTTTGGACCTCTGCCATCAGAATGTTTAGATTAGTTTACATTTACACCAATTTGGTATGGAATGTTTTGGTATATAGCTTTACCTCAAAAGGAGACGTTCCCAACCGGAATAACCGGCGTCACGGAGATTTGTCTCGGTAAAACTCCTTTGATCCTCGTCCCGTCCGGTTAGCAAAATGATAGTGAAACCAAGTTTCTTGAGAGCATTATATAGTCTCAAACTCGCATCAAAAGCTGGAGCTGTTCCTTGTACCACCCACTCATTAAAACTATTCACGTCGAATGGTTCAGACCTAAACCAACCACAAAGAAAAAAAAACAATCTAACCGATCGGTACACTAATAATAATCGCTACTATTACAATAGAACCGGCGATATTATTACCAAGAACCGGATCTATAATTCACAAATTCAGATCAATTTGGAGTCGTGTGGTCTCAGATTCCGGTTTAGTGTGATGTAAAGTTCATCAGGGCCGTTGATCAAAAAATCACTTTTATAGATAAAACATAATCCAACGGGTAATAATAGAGAGAACATACCCGTAACTATGAGCCTTGTAGTAGTCGATATTGGTGAGGAGCGTCTCGTCGATATCGAAGATCCACACGTCCTTGCCGTCGCCGGAGGTTTCAACCGTCTTCGCAAAAGCGATGGCGTAATCGGCGATGACATTATAATCGGATAAGAATTGTTCTCCGTTGAGATACTCGGCGACTGAATCAACGCAAAGGGAAGGGATCACATCCCAAGTTCCGGCGTTATTGGTCTCGGCGGCTAGTCTCCAACTGTCGCAGTAGCGAGATCCGTCGTCGCTTCCCGGGAGCTTGATGAAGGAGGTGCGAGTAGATATGGAAGGATCGATTACCAAGAAGAAGAAGAAGAACCAAATCGAAAGGCTAAGAGGAGAAGACGCCATTGGAGAGATTTAGAAAGAGAAAAGTGACTTCTCCCAATTTATATTTTAGTTATCGTTTGTTTATCTGTTTCTGTTCGCCGGTAAAATTTGCCGTTTTGTAACTGCTGTCAGATTGTAATTTCAGGCCTAAGCCCAGTGGGTCGGCCCATTAATAAAAATCGTTTTATTAAAAAATATATTTTTTTTTAGTTATCGTTACGTAACTCTTACTAAACCAAAGTTTTTAATTAGTTAAATTATTAATAAGCTTAATAACGATCATAAGTCATCTTCGAAATATTTATTTTATCGACGTAAAAATATGAAAGCAGAAATAAAAATTAAGGTGGAAGCCCCTTGGCCCAGTGGTTGGCCTAGGGTTCGTTAATGCTTCTACACCAGAAGGTCTGGAGTTCGAGCTCTAAATAATGCGATTTATTAGTTGTTCATGGTAGAATCATATGTAATAATTCTCAATAATCTGCAATCAATAATAAATTCAGACGATAAAAAAAAAGAAATAAAAATTAAGAAAATAATTTAAGTGAATAGATTTTTTGCTTCTTTTTCATAATTGCGCATACTAAATTAAGAAGATATGATGAATAGAACTTTTTATAGAAATGTAATATTTTGTACTTAATCGATTTTTTCAAATATTTTTTTTTTTGATTCTCTTTCACATTAATTTTAGTAGATTTTTTTTTTTTTTGGTTATCGATCTACGTTTTTATTTTTTGGGGTTTAATGTTATCTACGTTGCTCTCTTGTCGCCTTTAACCTATATAAACAAACATAGTTTAAGTGTATCCTCCCACTTTCAATATCGAAAAGCTTCTCTAAACAAAAAAAAAAAACTAATAGATCAACAGTATCTTCTTATTTTTTTCTGCAAGTCATGTCCAAACTTTTGTATTCCTATTTGTTCATCTCTATGTTTGTTCTTTCAGGTAATTAACCTTTAGATTTCATTAAACATGTTATAAAACTCAATTTTATTTTTTTCTTTTGCAATCGGTGCATCTGATTGTTTTATCAGGGTCAGGTTCTTCAGTCTTGTTAAACATATAATTGATCTAATTCATAAAAAAAAAAAAAAACATTGCAACTATCGATGGTTAATTCGTTTACAACTAATACTATTGTACCATCACATATTTTTGAAATTGTAGGTTTAGATACTTTTGAGCTAATTATTATCAAATAGAATATGCTCGTACGTTTATTTAATATACTAAAATTATTTTTGTAAGCTTATTTAAAAATAAGTTCTTTGTTTTTTTAGCTTTGGCAACTTCAGAGGGAGAGGGACCGAAAAGGTGTAGCACGATCATAGATCTTAGCAAGCCATGCAATTTTCAAGAATGCAAAACATTTTGTGGTACGAAGTTCGCCGGGGATGGCCTTTGCCCCGAAAATAACAAAAATATTTGTGCTTGTGAATACGATTGCTAAGTTGAGAAATATCTGATATTTCGTATGTTGTTCGATAGAATATGCCAGACTTTTAATGTTATAATATCTTTAGTTATTTGGAGAATGAATAAAAAAATCTTATATAAATATATATTTTTTGAGTTTTATTAAAGTATTATTTTGATACATTTCACACAAACATGTTTTGGATATAACTAAAACTTAATTCATTATAAAATTTTGAACTAATAATTTTTACATTATTTATGTCAATTCAAACTCGTTTCATCATATAAATTTAAATATTCATAATATTTAAAAATTTTAAAAGGTGTAAAAAGATAGTATGTATATCTAAAATAATTAAACGGTTAAATTAAAAAATTGAATTAAACCTATAATTATTTTTAAAATTGGATGTTTGTCAAATTAAACTTCTTACTCACTAAGATTTGGATTCGGTTTGATCATGTTTCTAATATAACTCGAAACCATTATCTAAAACATACATAAGTCCCAACTGGATGATCAAGGAACGTAGTACATGGGATTTGGGAATTTGAAAGAACGATCAGCCACGGCAAAATCTAGAAGATCGCTTCATTGATCACCGTTATTGCCTTGGATTTTGAATCCTTCCTCAATTAGTTCCAATTGCTGTTCTGATTTGTAATTTGAGGCTGATGTCCCTTGATTTTTTGGACCTCCGCGATTATATGTTTAGATCAGATATATATATATATATATACCAATTTGATAACTGAATGTTTTGGAACAATGGAAGAGTTTTCTTTTTGATATAACCTGCGTCGCAGAGATTTGTCTCGGTGAAACTCCTTTGATCCTCAACCAATCCGTTTATAGATGAATCTACGCATACAATCTATGATAGGCTGATTATATATGTAATTTTGAATAACGAAAACGTATTAGGAACGTAAGGATATATTCTTACATGTCGGGTATTCAAAGTAAAAACGTTTAAAAAATATGTGTAGGGTTGTATTGCATATTATCAATGACTTAGTATGATTGATTTACATTTTTTTAAGATGGAGGGTAGAGTTGCAAAAATTAACGACTTTAAAGATTTATTTGCACAAAACCTTTTGTAAACTTTATTAATTTTTGTTTGTTTTTGTTTTTAGCTTGTTTGGTTTTGGCAATTTCACAGGGAGAGGGACCAAAATTGTGTGGTCGCGCCATAAAACTTAGCAGGCCATGCAATTTTCAAAAATGCCAACAACTTTGTTCTAAAAGGTTCGATGGGGATGGCCATTGTGAAGGAAAATATGTTTACTTTTGCTAAGCTGAGATATATCTTATATGTTATTAAACTGAATTAATTATGAGAAAACCTTTTAGTTCTATGGGTATTGTCGAGTTAGAATTTTCTTCGGATACTTTTAAATTTATGCATTTTTTTACAATGAAATAATAAAGTTACCTTCCAAAAGCTGAACTAAATTTTTTAAAACTTTTTAAATATAAATTTGATTGTAAATATAAAAGGACAAGTAATATGATACAAAATTTCATCTCTAAACGAAAAAAAAAAACAGGAAGAGTATTTTTCTGGATGACGCTTCGATACCCACCGTCGCCTCTGTTATCTTTCTCTCTTTGCGTCTCTGTCTGTGATGAAAAAATTGGAAAACCACATACAATTTATAGATTGATGTGGTCATATAATTCTATTATCAATCCAAAAGCGAAACGATTCGTTATCAAAGTATGTGAACAGATTCACAACATCGATGATGCAGCTATGTGATGATTCTGCCTATTATTGTTGTTGAAGAATGCATTAGATGGAGATGAGAAACTTCAAAAATTAAACCATATCAAACATCAAAACGAAAAATTTGCAGAATTAATTCGTTTAATTTTTCTCTTTCGGTTCACCTTATTAGTTTGCTTAGGGTTTAATTTTCATCAATAGAGTTGAGGAAATTAATCAGACATGGCGCAAGCAGAGGAATAGAGGAATTACTGAAAATATATGTGTTTTGATTGATGGGCCGAGGAATAGAGCAAGTGAGAATGAGAGTAAAAAAAATAGAGGCAAAGAAAAGTGAATTCTATAAAATTTTACTCAGTTTTTTCTACTATTTTTAGCTTAACGTTTTCAATCTGACTTGTAAAAGAATGGAGTAACCTAGCTAGAGTAATTATAAAGCTTTCTAAAATATTATGCTTATTTGTGTGTTGTTATTAGCTTTTTTGACTTTGCCAAATGTAGAGGTGCGAGTAGAGATGGAAGGATCGATTAAGAAGACGAAGACGAAGAAGAAGAAGAACAACATCGAAAGGCTAAGGGGAGAAGACATCATTGGAGAGATTTAGAAAGAGAAAGTGACTTCTCCCAATAATTATTTTGGTTATCGTTATGTAACAAGTAAAAGTTTATAATTAGTAAAATTATACTTTAGTAGTAGTATTAAGCTTAATAACGATCATAAGTAAGGAGTAACTCTATTTGCCAACCCTACTCCACAAATCTCCAAATCTTATTTCTCTGGAGAAAATCTATCTTTAATCTAATAATCATAGTTTAGTTGTTAGAGGATACAAGTTTACTGAACTATACAAGAGAGAAACAATTTTTTACCTTAAGAAATATGAAAGCATACGAAAATAACTATAATTGCGTAAGAAAGCGTAACGTAAAATATCTATGCATACTTACCTTCGCAACTTAAACTACGAAAACTATCTGAGCATTGCATATTATTGGATAACATAGAGATCACTTTTTATTATTACTTTATTTTTTTCACAAGAAAATAACATCGTAAAATAATGCATACTAAATCCAATAAATTTACATCATTTGTATTTAATGTTATCGATACCAATGATCTCACTTGTTAAATCTTTATATCCTAAGGTATCCTCAAAATTTTCAATCCAAAAATAGTCTATCCTCCCACTTCAAATATCAAAAAAAATTTCCAAATAAAAAAGAAATTAATAGTTCAATAGTATCCTCTAGTTTTTTCTGCAAGTCATGTCTAAACTTTTGTATTCGTATTTGTTCATCTCCATGTTTGTTCTCTCAGGTAAACCTTAAGATTTCATTATACAACTCTTTTTTTTTTTTTTTTTTGCAATCGTGCATCTGATTGCTAAATCAGAGTCAGTTTCTTCAGTCTTTTTAAAAACATATAATTAATTTAATTCTTAAAAAAAAACTATTGAGATTGTGACTTGACACGATAGATCGATGGTGTTAATTCGTTTGCAACTAATAATATTGTACCATCACATATTTTTGAAATTCTATGTTTCCATACTTTTGAACTAATCATTATCAAATAGAATATATATGCTCATACGTTTATTTAATATACTGAAATTATTTTTGTAGGATTATTTAAAATAAGTTCTTTGTTTTTTAGCTTTGGCAACTTCAGAGGGAGACGGACCAAAAAGGTGTAGTGAGATCATACAACTTAGCAAGCCATGCAGTTTTCAAGAATGCAAAACACTTTGTGGTACGAAGTTTGACGGGGATGGCCTTTGCCCCGAAAAGAACAAAGATATTTGTGCTTGTGTTTACGATTGCTAAGCTGAGATCTCGTATGTTTACGATTGCTAGGCCTATGTTTTTTGTTATAATAAATTTTTTTTAATAAACTAGACCTGTAACTTTTTTTATTATTTGGAGATGAATAAATTATAAGATGCTTTTGAAAATATATATTCTAGTATCTTTCGAGTGATTTTTTTGGTGTTTAGTATCTTTCGAGTGATTGAACCTTAATAAGCACAAAAATTAATTAATAACATAGTTGTTCCCTTAACAGTATCCTCTCATTTTTCGCGAGACATGGCCAAATTATTGTGTTCGTATTTGCTCATCAGTTATCTCCATGTTTCTCCTCTCAGGTATAATAAACTCATACATTAATTAATTCATGAAATCGATGCTTCAAGCAGAGCCGGATTATTTTCCAGTCTTTTTGGAGAAGTTACTGAAAACATATGTGATTTGATTGGTGGGCCGGGGAACAGAGGAAGTGAGAATGAGAGTAAACATAGAATAGAGGGAAAGAAAAGTGAATTTTAGAAAATTTTACACTTTTTTTTCTTCTTCATTTTTTAGCTTAACGTTTTCGATCTGACTTGCAAAAGAATGAAGTAATTAACCTACCTAGAGTAATTATATTTTCAGCTCAAATTTTTATTTAAAAGGGTAATATTATATACCAGTCACATCATAAAGCTTTCTAAAATATTATGCTCTTTTGTGTGTTGTTATTAGCTTTTTTTGGCTTTGCCAAATGTAGAGGGAATGGATATCAAAAGATGTGTTCCATGTGGAGGTGGAACTTACCAAGCCATTCACTTATCAAGAATGCCAACCACTTTGTTTTATGAAGTACAACGGGAATGGCGTTTATCCCTTTAACAAAAATCAATATTTGTGTTTTCTATTTGCTAATTGCTGAGATATTATCTCATATGTTGTTAAACTAGACCTCTAAATTCTAAATGTTATAGGTAGTAGTACCTTAATTCTAGAATCTCACTGCCAAATTTTACTTCCAATACAAAAAAAAAAAAAAAAAAAACTCCTTAAGGAAAGGAAAGTAAATGATTTGTTGATTCTTTTACATATTTCGTAACGTAAAATCTTATAAGATATGCTTATTTTTGATATAAAAAAAAAAGTCTTAGGAACATAAATTTGATTCTCTCCACATTAAATTAAATACTTTGAATATCTCGTGTTCTGTTGTAAAACACTTGGTGGACTCAACCTGACCGGCCCTCTATCTATCCTATGTACGGTCCATTAGACTTAGGCCCATCGGCCATATGTGTTAAGGCCCATTCGGCCATGTTATTATTCCTAGTCGGTTTTGTACTTAGTCTCCTTGAGACTCTATATATATGTTGTAACCCTCCTTGAGATTATGAATAAGAAGAATAAGAGCTTTCCCTAAACCTCTATTTACAACACGTTATCAGAACGATAGCCTCTTAACCCTAAAACCCTAAAGCAGCCGCCGATTCTCTCTTCTTCTCTAAACCCTAAACCGCCTTCTTCTTCTTTCTCTTTCTCTTCGAGATTCATCTCCTTTGTCTCGAAGATCTCTTACTGATCCACGAGCATCCTTAGCTCGTGATCAAGTTCTTAACAAAACCTGATCGAGGTTCGTTGGTTCGCGGTTTCGGGGGTGAGTTCGTGAGAAGCTGTTCGCGGGAAGCAGTTCGTGAGCAAGGAGGAGAGGAATTACCGAGGTCTTTAGCTCCCGGTCCATACCAGTCAGAATCCAAAAGGTGTTAAGGTAAACAAATTCGAAAACCTCCTTAAAACCCTATAAACTCGAATTTGGACTTAAAGCTAAAGAACCCTAAAACATCCAAGTACACAATCTAACAAATCTTAAATTCCCTAAAATCCTAAAACTTAAAATCGGATTGCTTAGGTTGTTAGATTGTTTGTTAAATTGCACCAAGAGATATCAAGTATTAATTTGGTTTGTTTGCTTGATTGATTGTTGCATAAGAACCTAGAACTAATTTAGAATCATAAGGATCATGTTAAAACTGATTGTTCTAGGAAATTAAAACTTGGATCATTCATGCATATAGAAATCGGACCAAGTAGAAAATATTAAGACTTGTTCTAGTAAAACTCGGTTGCATGAATTAAAACCTTAGGATTGTTTAAGCTGTTCTTGAGAAATTCAAGAAGAAAATATGCTAGATCCTAAATTCATAGGCTCGAAAATCTTAGGGTTGTTTCTAGGATAATTTCCAAAACTTTAAATCATTATCCTAAAGATTAAGTAAAATTTACATTAAAATCCTAAGTGAATATCCGATTAAATTAAAACTTTGGATAAGTTTCTATTAATTAAAACTTTAAAATCGGAATTAGTATATTGGTTAGGATAAGTTCCTAATTAATTTAGTAATTATCCTGAAAGCTAGAATATTTCCTAAAACATAGATTTAGTAAATCTTAAACTAAAAGGAAACTTTAAGAAAAAGGAAATACTATCTAGGATTGTTGCATGCATTTGATTTTGTTGTCTTGCATGCATAAGGAATTAAACCAACGAAAATATACATAAGGCATGGCATGGTCGGTCTCAAATACCGCATGGCCCAAGGCATGGTTCGGTCTCAAATACCGCATGACCTGAATATTTGTTGCATGGTTCGATCTTAAATATCGCATGCTAACTATCGGTTGTCTATCCATGCAGATGGCACAAGTTAAAGAATTAGTCCATCCTGCTTTAAGAGCTTCAGGTGATAATTACCTGCGATGGAAGCTGGACACCGAGATCCTTCTAAAGGCGAAGGGCTTGCACGAGTGCATCCAGCCAGATAATGAGTGTTCAATCACGGCAAGGTATAGGGCTCTTGGCCATATACGCCATCACCTTGAGGAGAGCCTTAAAAACCAGTACCTCACGATAGAAAACCCACTCGACCTTTGGACAGAGCTGAGAAGCAGATATGGACACCAAAACTTGGTGCTCCTACCAAAGGTTCGATGGGAATGGCAAAACCTCAGGCTCCAGGATTTCAAAACTGTGAATGAGTATAACTCAGAGCTTTTTAGGATTGTCTCTCTCCTGAGGTTGTGTGGTACTGTGGTGACCGAGAATGAACTCCTAGAGAAGACCTTCTCCACTTTCCATGTTGACAATCTGGCACTCCAGCAACTGTATCGTGCGAGAGGGTTCATGACCTATGGAGCTCTCATCCCGTGTCTACTAATTGCCGAGGAAGGCAAAAGGCTGAAAATGAAAACGGCTCCATTACCAGTGGCCCCCAAGGATGATTTATCTAAGGAACCCGATGAGACCAACGATATCTACAGAAAAAGACACTATGGCCAATACGGTCGTGGTGGCAGAAGATATGTTGGTCACGGACACTACCATAGCAGCTGTCTCAAGGCTTATGGTACAGAAGGCCATGGCCGTGGTGGTAAGGTCCATAGGCCCTTTAAACCTCGGTCCAAAGCAAAGACGGTTTGCGAGAGATGTGGTATGTTTAACCATTGGGCTAAGTATTGCCGAACACCTACTCATCTTCTTAAGTATCGAAGAGTCTAAAGCCAAGCATAAGACTTCCGACTGCCTCTAAAGACTTGATTAAATTTCGTTTTGGTTTTTGGTTTAATTTCTATGCTTTCTATGATTTAATTTCTATGTATTGGATAATTGCTTTGATTTAATTTCAATGGATTTTATTTTATAAAGCTTGTCTCGTAAAATACAAAGTATTGTCCTCTTAATAGATATGGCCGAGGACTTAAGTGAACTAATAGTGGATAGTGGCACCAGCCACACCATATTAAGAGACAAAAGATATTTCATAAATCTTAAGATGAGAAATGCTAATGTTAGTACAATAGCTGGTATAGCAAAATTGATAGAAGGCTACGGCCAGGCTCACATCTTGTTACCGATGGGTACACATATTGAGATAAGTGATGCCTTATACTCACCCAGCTCTAAGAGAAACTTATTGAGCTTTAAAGATATAAGATTAAATGGTTATCATGTGGAAACCAAGGGTGAAGGATCTAAAGAGTTCCTATACATTACAGAGAATGTAAAAGGACAAAAGAAGATCCTAGAGACTATACCTGCACTAGCAACTGGTTTATACCATGCTAAGATAAACATGATTGAAGCTAACTTAGCAAAGCACAGAATGTTTAATGAACAATTCACTTTATGGCATGACCGGCTTGGCCATCCGGGAATGAACATGATGCGTAAATTGATAATGAGTTCAAAAGGGCACAACCTTGGAGAAAGAAAAGTTTTCCCTAAAAATGCAACTTGTGTAGCATGTGCTCAAGGGAAACTTGTTGTAAGACCTTCACCAGTAAAAGTCACAAGAGAGACTTTACACTTTCTGGAAAGGATACAAGGTGACATATGTGGGCCAATACACCCACCGAGTGGGACATTCAGATATTTTATGGTGATGATAGATGCATCAACCAGATGGTCCCATGTATGCTTGTTATCCACGAGAAACTTAGCATTTGCTAAGCTCTTAGCTCAAATCATTCGATTAAGAGCACATTTTCCGGACTTTCCACTTAAGACTATACGTCTTGATAATGCTGGTGAGTTTACATCTCAGACGTTTAATGATTACTGTATGTCCATGGGGGTGAGTGTGGAACATCCTGTGGCACATGTCCATACACAAAACGGATTAGCTGAATCCTTCATTAAACGTATACAAATGATAGCTCGACCATTGTTAATGAGATCGAAGCTTCCCGTGTCCGCTTGGGGACACGCGGTCTTACACGCAGCAGAACTCATACGTATCAGGCCATCTAGTGAACACAAATATTCGCCATCCCAACTATTAACGGGTCAAGAGCCAGACTTGTCCCATCTAAAGACATTTGGTTGTGCCGTATACATACCAATTGCTCCACCACAGAGAACTAAAATGGGACCTCAGAGGAGGATGGGAATATATGTGGGATATGACTCTCCCTCAATCATAAGGTATCTTGAGCCACTCACAGGAGATTTATTTAAGGCCAGATACGCGGACTGTCAGTTCATTGAGTCCGAGTTCCCTAAGTTAGGGGGAGAGATTAATAAGCTGGTAGAGGAAATCACATGGAATCAAACATCCTTGAATTGGCAAGATCCTCGCACACACGCATGTGATGCAGAAGTTCAGAAGATACTTCACTTACAGCAGCTAGCTAACCAATTGCCAGATTCCTTTGCTGACCCAAAGAGAGTAACAAAATCGTACATACCAGCTTGTAATGCACCAGTACGTATTGATGTTCACAAGGGACACAATGACAAAGTTGCTACAGAGTCTACGCCACGTTTGAAACGGGGTAGACCAGTAGGTTCCAAAGATAAGAATCCTCGGAAGAGTAAAAGAGGTGCAAATCAGACCGAGGCCATAGGGATTACAGAAAAACCAGACGTTGTCATAGAAACTCCTAAGGTATCAAGTGAGGCTCAGGACGCTGAGACTCAAGAACCTGAAGGAATTGACAACAATGAGATCTCAATCAATTATGTGTTGTCTGGTGTAGAATGGAACCGAAAGAATGTCGACATTGATGATATATTTGCATACAATGTAGCACTTGAGATAAATGAGGATTTAGAACCCACATCTATACTAGAGTGTACACAAAGCAAAGATTGGCTCAAATGGAAAGAGGCCATTGATGTGGAGTTAAAAAGTTTAAAGCAAAGAAAGGTGTTTGGTCCGATCTTAAGGATAACACATGAGATAAAGCCAGTTGGACATAAGTGGGTCTTTGTAAGGAAGAGAAATGAACACAACGAGGTTGTGAGATACAAAGCACGGCTTGTGGCACAAGGATTCTCTCAAAGACCCGGCATAGATTATGAGGAGACATACTCCCCTGTGATGGATGCAACGACTTTTAGGTATCTAATAAGTCTGGCTGTAAGAGAGAAATTAGATTTGCGGTTAATGGATGTTGTAACTGCTTATCTGTACGGTCCACTGGATAATGAGATATATATGAGATTACCAGAGGGTATAGAACACAAGAAAGGTGGTTCTCGAGAACAATACTGCATAAGGCTAGACAAATCGCTTTATGGACTGAAACAGAGTGGTCGAATGTGGTACAATAGACTTAGTGACTATTTGACCAAGGAAGGTTATAGGAATGACCCGATCAGTCCATGTATATTCATAAAGAAGTTTGCAAACAAAGGATTTGTAATAATAGCAGTATACGTGGATGACTTGAACATCCTCGGAACCTCTGGGGAAATCTCCCAAACAGTTGAATATCTTAAGAAAGAATTTGAGATGAAAGACCTAGGTAAGACAAAATTCTGTTTGGGGTTACAGCTTGAGTATCGACAAAATGGGATCCTTGTGCATCAAAAGGCATATACAGAAAAGGTACTCAAGAGATTTAATATGGAGCAAGCTCACTCATTGACTAGCCCAATGGTTGTGAGAAGCACAGAAGTGGATAAAGATCCATTTGCTCCTAAGAAGGACAATGAAGAAATTCTTGGTCCTGAAGTGCCTTACCTCAGTGCTATAGGAGCGTTAATGTTCTTGGCTAGTCATACTAGGCCAGATATCAGCTTTGCCATGAACCTCCTGGCAAGATACAGTTCTTGTCCGACCAAAAGGCACTGGAATGGTATTAAACATGTTCTGCGTTACCTTCAGGGAACGGCAGACTTTGGTCTTTACTATACTAACCATAACAAAGTTGGTTTAGTTGGTTTTGCTGATGCAGGTTATCTATCCGATCCACACAATGGTAAGTCACAAACAGGTTATGTGTTTACGCACGGCGGTACGGCGATCTTCTGGCGTTCCA
The DNA here is from genome assembly GCA_023657505.1 of Camelina hispida. Classification (NCBI taxonomy): domain Eukaryota; kingdom Viridiplantae; phylum Streptophyta; class Magnoliopsida; order Brassicales; family Brassicaceae; genus Camelina; species Camelina hispida. The sequence goes on along the minus strand of CP094635.1, from coordinate 6,518,684 downwards.
TGAAACAGACTTTAGTAGCCACATCGTCAAATCACGCGGAGATCCTTGCCATACATGAAACCGGCCGTGAGTGTGTTTGGTTGCGGTCTATGACTCAGCATATACGGACGGATAGCGGCTTAGAAGACAACAAAGAAGCCACGGTCATCTACGAGGACAACTCGGCCTGCATCGCGCAACTCAAAGATGGTTACATCAAGGGAGATCGGACGAAGCACATACTTCCAAAGTTCTTCCACACACATGAACTACAGCAAGCTGGACAGGTTCAAGTGGTGAAAGTTCAATCATGCGACAACTCAGCCGATCTCTTCACCAAGGCATTACCGACGACGACATTCAAGAAGCTCACGCACCAGATTGGAATGCGGAGGCTCAAGGACTTAGAGTGATGCTTGGAACAGGGGGAGCAATGTGTGCTGTACTCTTTTCCCTTCACTAAGGTTTGTCCCAATGGGTTTTCCTGGTAAGGTTTTAATGAGGCAGCATCCCCTTAGCACATTGCAGCGATCCCATCCTCGCATAGGCACGGTCATCTCGTCCAAGGGGGAGTGTTGTAAAACACTTGGTGGACTCAACCTGACCGGCCCTCTATCTATCCTATGTACGGTCCATTAGACTTAGGCCCATCGGCCATATGTGTTAAGGCCCATTCGGCCATGTTATTATTCCTAGTCGGTTTTGTACTTAGTCTCCTTGAGACTCTATATATATGTTGTAACCCTCCTTGAGATTATGAATAAGAAGAATAAGAGCTTTCCCTAAACCTCTATTTACAACATGTTCAAACTAATAATTTAATTCTCTCCACATTTAAATGATTTATTTACTTTTTCACCTTTTGGTCAAAGAGTCTTCCTGAAAAGAGTTTCTATCTATTTTTCTCTTGTCACTTACTGTATATAAAAACGTTCTTTCTCTATCCGATGTTCAAATATCAAAAAGTTCCTCCAAAAAAAAAAAAATTAATAGATCAACAGTATCCTCTATTTTTCTCTGTAAGTCATGTCCAAACTTTTGTATTCGTATTTGTTCATCTCCATGCTTCTTCTTTCAGGTACACTTTAGATTTCATTAAACATGTTATAAAACTCAGATATTATTTTTTGCAATCGATGCATCTGATTATGTAAAGAGAGTCAGGTTCTTCAGTCTTTTTAAAACATATAATTTATTTATTTCATATAAAATTATTGAGTGTGACTTGAAGCGATGGATCGATGGTTAGTTTTGCAAACTAATAATATTGTACCATCACATATTTTTGAAATTCTAGGTTCCCATACTTTTGAACTAATCATTATCACATAGAATATGCTCGTACGTTTATTTGATATACTTAAATTATTATCGTAAACTTGTCAAATTTTTCTTGTTTTTGTTTTTAGCTTCTTTGGCTTTGGCAATTTCACAGGGAGAGGGACCAAAATTGTGTACTCGCGCCATAAATCTTATCAGGCCATGCAGTTTTTCAGAATGCAATGAACGTTGTTCTAAAGCGTACGACGGGGATGGCCATTGTGAAGGACCTCACAAGTGTGGTTGTGTTTACCTTTGCTAAGCTGAGATATTTCTCGTATGTTATTAAACTGAATTAATTATGAGAAAACCATTTAATTTCTAATTTTCTATGGGTATTGGCTAATTAGAATTTCTTTTGTGTACAAACAAATTTCAAAACAAAAAAGGTAACGTAAAAATCGTAAGTGCGATAAAATTTACTCTCAGACACTAATATCGAGGAACTAACTCCGAAATCCTCTTTCGACGCCGGTGGAACTCTTGCTCACCAGCGTCGGGACCTCTTTACCTGCGGCTCCCTCTCTGTTATTTATTCTTTCGTTTATTTGAGTTTTTCCCCATTTATTCTTCTTTTTTGGTTACAAATCCCCCCTCTCCCCTCAGATCCTGGCGAGATTTCAATAGAAAGAGACAAAAGACGAGGGCGGCTTCCAATGAACCCCCTCCTCCTCTCTCTGATTACTTCAGCCGGCGTAAAGATTCCACAAACAGCCAACATGCCTAAACCCAGATCTGGATGTCTGCTTCCCCCTGCAAAAGCTTATTCTGAGACACCGAGGTTAGCAGACAAACTCCTATTTGGACCATCTGCTTCTTCCCACCCGGTGGAGACGCCGACTGTGAGACCCGTTTAGGCCCATTAAAGGCCCAGCCCCTTTGTTAAACAAAAACCCTAAGCGAGTGTGTATATATGGGTGTACGTATTGTCTTCTTCGTCATAGCCGCTTACAAATTTTTCGTTCCAACTTCGATCACTCCCTTGTTTCCGTAAATCTGAATCTCAAGTCACCATCACCTTTCTCATTGAGATCAAGTTCCACGTTACGTCGATCCGTAGTCACCGCCGCTTGAGTCACCTTTTGTCTCCGTCGTTCACTTCTCTCACCGGAGTCGAGATCCATCACCGGTGGTTCGTTTCATTTGGGTAAGGAAATCCAAACATTAATCTGTTTCCCATCTTCTACAAGTCACTGTGTTAGCTTCTACAATCTGTTCCTTCTGTTACAAGTTATCTGAAAGTTTTGGTTGTTGTTTCTGGTTGCTTCTGTCGCAAGTCGGTTCGTTGGCATCTGCAAGCTGGGTCGTCTGCTGTTGTTTCTGTCTCCTCCGTCTGCAAGCGAGGTCGTTTGGTTCCTTGGGCAGTAAGTAACTGGTTCCTTTGTTTTTGGTTCTTCTTGTTCGATCTGCAAGTTTTGGATTAGGGTGATGAACGGTATTCTTCTTGTATCAAGTTTCAGGCTAACCGCTTTCAACTTCCCGTTCGTAGTGTCGTCGTCTTCAATCAGGTGGGGGAGGGATTGCGGATTCATAACACCTCATTTACACTTTTGTGCATCCGATAAGCGTTAGTGTAGAGTTAGACATTATTTATTGTTGGTTGTTAGGTTGTTAGAGTATTGATATTTACATGCGTTAATGTGGCTGCATGGTTATTTGATATGTGATATGCATGTAGATTATTAGTGTTTTAAGTCGTAAAGTTTGCTGCATGGTAATATGAGGACGTGAGATGCATGTTGTTTGTTAATGTTTTACGTCGTACTTTAGTCCTTGTGGTGAGTAAATTATTAAGAAAATAATTACAAACGGGATTGAGAATGTTGGACTGTAATGAACCGACGGGTTCATTATGGGTCATAAACCGCTGACGAGCAGTACGGGAAGAATCGAGCTACGGGCCGTGGTCTTCTAGGAATGAGGTTTGGGTGCCATAAAAAGTGTTAATGGCCAAACCTATAATCAAAGTAAAATACTTAAATATATTATGAAAATTATTTTGTTGTGGAACGTTGTAGTCTTTCACGTAAGTGAAAGCTATATGCTTGTTGTCTGATTTTATCCTAGTGTTTGGAAGTTGTGTGAAAGTATAATTGTGAGGTTATGTTTCGGTGGGCAGTGTTGACCACCTCACTGAGTAATTAATTACTCACTCCCCAATCTTTTCTCTTCAGGTCACGGTGAGAATCTCGAGTAGTTGCACAAGTTCGTCTCGCTTTGTGGTGTGTTTTTGAGAACGTTGAGTTTATTATTTTTACCGGTTATTTTCTATCTTTCTTTTTACGTTCGGATTTCTTTTTATTTATGACATTCCGTTCATTTATTTTTAACAAGACTATTGAAATATTGCATTAATGTTTTTATTTTAATTAAGGAAGGATTTTTTTTTGGGAAATATGAGTAACTTAATATTTTTATTATATAGTTGTGTTTAAAAATAACCTTTTAGTAAGATAACTAGTGTAGTCCCAAAGGGTTTGGGAGCGGGTTGTGACAATTTTGGTATCAGAGCCAGGTTAAAGTCAAGCCGGTGTTGACCCGGAAGGCTAAGTTATATATATATTTATATTTATATTTTTGAGGGTTTAAACAAAAAGTTTTGATTTTTCGTGAAAGGTATTTTGAAAGAAAAGTTTTCAGTAAAAAAAAAAAAAAAAAAACACCCAAAGTGAGACTTGTGTTAGTATGTTTGTAAAGTTCGTTCTGGCAGTGGTCCTTATATTTGGCATTGTGTGAACAGAAAATGGCACCAAACAAAAGAGGAAGACGTCCTGCAGCTAATGAGCGAGTTCAGCCACCAGCAGAAGAGATTCCGGTTGCAGCTAACGCGGCAGAGATGGCTGCAAATCGTGCTGAAATGCAAGAACTCCGTAACATGATGCGGGAGATTTTGGACCGACCAGTGTATGCACCCCCACCACCACCTAGAGAAGCGGCACCCCGTCAGCCACCGCCAGTACCTCCAGTTGCTGCACCTCGACAGCGTCAGCCACCACCGCCACCGGCAGAGTTTTCTTATTTTGAGACAATGAAGCTCATGGGCAACATGAAGACAGAGTACTTTAGTGGTGGAAATGATCAGGCCGGAGCTGATGATTGGAGGCGGATGTTGGAGAAAAACTTTAGGTCAGCAAGATGTCCTGTGGAGTTTAGAAGGGATCTCGCTGTGCACTACTTGCGCGGAGATGCAGATAATTGGTGGAGAAATGTTGAGAGGAGCTTTCCAGTTGATTATGAGCCCACATGGGAGGATTTTCTAGAGGAGTTCAATAAGAAGTATTTTCCTCAGGAAGCTATGGATCAGCTAGAATGTGAGTTTTTGGAGCTTCGTCAGGGCACAAAGACGGTCAGAGAGTATGATGCTGAGTTCACCCGCTTGAGGAGGTTCATTGGGAGGGAGTATGGAGAGCAAGAACTGATTCGCAGGTTTATGAGAGGATTGAGGGCTAATATTCGTAATCGTTGCTCTATCCGAGGATGTACTAGCATGGTTGAGCTAGTTGAGCAGGCTGCTATGGTAGAGAGGGGACTTGAGGAGGAGGCTTATGACCTTAGGAGCGCACAGCAGAAAGCAACCAAAGGTGCAGAATCACTTAAGCGAGCAGGAGATAACCGTGGTGCAGGATCGGGCCAGAATAACCAATAGTGTAACAAATGTGGAAAAAGGCATGGAGGAGTGTGCTGGAGTACTTCTGGAAAGTGTTTCCATTGTGGGAAGATTGGTCATATATGGGCGAATTGTTCAGAGAGAGACAATAATTGCAGAAGGTGCGGGAAACCAGGTCATTATGCACGGGAATGCAGAGGGGAGATAATAGGCGGGCAGCGAGGCAATCAAAACCAAGGAATCCTGCCTCCACCTCCTAAGAGGCAAGCAATTGGACCTCGGGTGTATGCTGTAGCAGAAGAGGATGGTGCAGAACCGACCGTTGGTAAGTTTCATCTAAAGCTTCTTGTGTTTTCTCTTGGATTTTAGTAATTGCATGTGGTATTTTGAGTATGTGTGTCGCTTAGTTTAAATTAAAAGAAAAATAAAAACTATGTAGGGTCGGTTTTTATTGGAGGAGTTGCTGCCTATACTATGTTTGACACTGGAGCTACGCATTGTTTTGTGAGCCCCAATTTGGCGAGGAATTGGGATTCTAGAATTGATTTTACAGAAAAGCGGAGGAGAATTGAAACCGCGGGAGCTCAACTAGTAGGATCATCAAGGACTTATCGGGATGTTCCTGTGGTAATAGAAGGAGTAGAGTTGCTGGGTAATTTTATTGAGATGGAGTTGAGGCGCTATGAAGTAATTGTTGGCATAGACTGGTTAAAGCGACATGACGCCAACTTGGACTGCCGGGGAGCACGTGTTACCATTAACCGAAGTGAAGGGAATTTGGTATTCCAAGGAGTTGTAACAAATAACGGGATACCTATCATTTCGATGATTCGCACAGAGGAGTTACAGTGGAATGGGCCTGAAGCATATTTGGCGACGATTTCTATTGAGGGAGGAGACACAGGAGTAGAGCTGGATGACATTCCTGTAGCATCAGAGTATGCAGATGTTTTTGAACCGCTCAAGGGGCCACCACCAGATAGAGGAGATGCTTTCACTATCGAGTTGGAGCCGGGAACTGCTCCAATATCTAAGACGCCTTACCGTTTAGCTCCAACAGAAATGGCGGAATTAAAGAAGCAGTTGGAAGATTTGACAGATAAGGGATTTGTGAGACAAAGTAGTTCTCCGTGGGGAGCGCCTGTTCTGTTTGTTAAGAAGAAAGATGGAACTTTCAGACTTTGCATAGACTATCGTGGACTGAATAAGGTGACTATCAAGAATAAGTACCCCTTACCACGTATTGATGAGCTTTTGGACCAGCTTCAAGGAGCATCTTGGTTTTCGAAGATAGATTTGGCATCAGGGTATCATCAGATTGGTATTGCTGAGGAGGATGTTAGAAAAACAGCATTCAGGACACGCTACGGGCATTATGAGTTTGTTGTCATGCCTTTTGGATTGACTAATGCCCCTGCTGCTTTTATGAAGCTTATGAATAATGTGTTTCGGGAGTTCTTAGACAAGTTTGTCATTGTCTTTATTGATGATATTTTGATATACTCAAGGAGTAAGGAGGAGCATGCTACACACTTAAGAATAGTGTTGCAGACATTGCGAGATCAAAAGCTTTTTGCAAAGATGGCGAAGTGTAGTTTCTGGCAAAAGCAGATTGGATTCTTGGGCCATATTATTTCAGAGACAGGGGTAGCTGTTGACCCAGAGAAGATCACGACTATCACTCATTGGCCTAGACCCAAGAATTCTACAGAGGTCCGTAGTTTTCTTGGACTCGCAGGTTACTACCGGAAGTTTGTGGAGGGATTTGCCAGCTTAGCCAGACCATTGACACAATTGACGTGTAAAGAAGCAAAGTTTGAGTGGACAGAAGCCTGTGAGACCAGTTTTGGAAAGTTGAAGGAGCATTTAACTCAGGCGCCTGTGTTGGTTTTACCAAAGGTTGGAGTACCTTATGTGGTTTATACAGATGCATCAGGAATGGGATTAGGATGTGTACTTATGCAGGATGGTCAGGTCATAGCCTATGCATCGAGACAGTTGCGGAAACACGAGACTAATTATCCTACTCATGACTTGGAGCTAGCTGCAGTTGTCTTTGCTCTCAAGGTCTGGAGATCCTACTTATATGGGGAGAAGGTGCAAGTATTTACTGATCATAAGAGTCTGAAGTATATCTTCACACAAGCAGATTTGAACTTGAGGCAGAGGAGATGGGTGGAGTTGCTTGCGGACTATGATTTGGATATTGCTTATCACCCAGGAAAGGCTAACCAGGTAGCGGATGCACTAAGCAGAAGGAGAAGTGATGTGAATGGAACTAGGGAGGTGCAGGAGTTGGTTTCAGCCTTATCGAGTCTGAATATTTGCGAAGCCTCTGTTGATGATGATGTAATGGGACTGAAAGCTGTAAACCAAGCTGATTTACTATGGAGAATCCGCGAGGCACAAAAGGTAGATGCTGAGACAAAGAAAGCAATAGAAGCTGAAGTTGGAGGGTATCACACGACAGAGAATGGAACATTTATATTTAAAGGTCGAGTGTGTGTTCCAGATAATAAAGCTCTAAAAGAAGAGATCTTGAAGCAAGCGCACCAGTCACGTTTTGCCATTCATCCCGGTTCCACCAAGATGTACAGAGACTTGAAAAGGTATTACCATTGGAAGGGAATGAAGCGAGAAGTAGCTGACTGGGTAGCAAAGTGCACGACTTGTCAGTTGGTGAAAGCGGAACATAGAGTACCAAGTGGACTTCTACAAAGTTTACCATTGCCAGAATGGAAATGGGATATGGTGACTATGGATTTTGTTACTGGGCTTCCAATGACAGTAAGTAAGCGAGATGCAGTTTGGGTAATTGTAGACAGACTTACAAAATCAGCTCATTTTCTGGCAGTAAATAAAAAGGACACGGCAGAACGCTTAGCTCAGAAGTATTTGGATGAGATAGTGAAACTTCATGGAGTTCCTGTGAGTATTGTTTCTGACAGAGACCCAAAGTTCACATCAGTGTTTTGGAAAGCGTTTCAGAAAGCCTTGGGGACTAGTGTGCACTTAAGTACGGCTTATCACCCGCAGACAGACGGTCAATCTGAGCGGACAATTCAGACGTTGGAAGATATGCTTAGAGTTTGTATGCTCGACTGGGGAGGTCGTTGGGAAAAATATTTGCCTTTAGTGGAATTTGCTTACAACAACAGTTATCATTCTAGCATTGGCATGCCCCCATTTGAGGCTCTTTATGGACGACCGTGTCGCACACCACTTTGTTGGACAGAAGTGGGGGAGCGTCGGGACATCAAGCCTGAGATAATTCAAGAGTCAACTGAGCAAGTGGAACTGCTCAAAAACAGAATAAAAGAAGCTCATGATCGCCAGAAAAGTTATGCAGACAAGAGACGAAAGGATTTGGAGTTTGAGGTTGGGGACTTGGTGTATCTGAAAATGAGAATGTTTAAAGGACTGAACCGCTGGGCTAAGAGAGGAAAGCTTAAGCCAAGATATATGGGACCTTACCCTATCACCGAGAGAATTGGAGTTGTAGCTTACCGCCTAGACCTGCCAGATGAATTAGCGGCATTTCATGATGTATTCCATGTTTCTGTGTTGAGAAAGGTGATAACAGAACCAGAACTAATCATCTCAAGGCCACCAGAGGACCTTATGTCAGATTTATCGGTAAATGGGAAACCGGTATCAATTGTAAGTCGCAGAGAAAATGGTACTCGAGGGAAGAAAGCTAAGACCATTCAAGTTTGTTGGGAGAGAGATGGGGTTCAGGAGATGTCATGGGAATCTGAAAATATTATGCGGAAAGACTACCCGGAACTTTTTAAGGACGAAGACATAGCTTTACTAGGGACATTGAATTCGGGGACGAATTCCGTTGAAGTGGGGGAGAACTGTGAGACCCGTTTAGGCCCATTAAAGGCCCAGCCCCTTTGTTAAACAAAAACCCTAAGCGAGTGTGTATATATGGGTGTACGTATTGTCTTCTTCGTCATAGCCGCTTACAAATTTTTCGTTCCAACTTCGATCACTCCCTTGTTTCCGTAAATCTGAATCTCAAGTCACCATCACCTTTCTCATTGAGATCAAGTTCCACGTTACGTCGATCCGTAGTTACCGCCGCTTGAGTCACCTTTTGTCTCCGTCGTTCACTTCTCTCACCGGAGTCGAGATCCATCACCGGTGGTTCGTTTCATTTGGGTAAGGAAATCCAAACATTAATCTGTTTCCCATCTTCTACAAGTCACTGTGTTAGCTTCTACAATCTGTTCCTTCTGTTACAAGTTATCTGAAAGTTTTGGTTGTTGTTTCTGGTTGCTTCTGTCGCAAGTCGGTTCGTTGGCATCTGCAAGCTGGGTCGTCTGCTGTTGTTTCTGTCTCCTCCGTCTGCAAGCGAGGTCGTTTGGTTCCTTGGGCAGTAAGTAACTGGTTCCTTTGTTTTTGGTTCTTCTTGTTCGATCTGCAAGTTTTGGATTAGGGTGATGAACGGTATTCTTCTTGTATCAAGTTTCAGGCTAACCGCTTTCAACTTCCCGTTCGTAGTGTCGTCGTCTTCAATCAGGTGGGGGAGGGATTGCGGATTCATAACACCTCATTTACACTTTTGTGCATCCGATAAGCGTTAGTGTAGAGTTAGACATTATTTATTGTTGGTTGTTAGGTTGTTAGAGTATTGATATTTACATGCGTTAATGTGGCTGCATGGTTATTTGATACGTGATATGCATGTAGATTATTAGTGTTTTAAGTCGTAAAGTTTGCTGCATGGTAATATGAGGACGTGAGATGCATGTTGTTTGTTAATGTTTTACGTCGTACTTTAGTCCTTGTGGTGAGTAAATTATTAAGAAAATAATTACAAACGGGATTGAGAATGTTGGACTGTAATGAACCGACGGGTTCATTATGGGTCATAAACCGCTGACGAGCAGTACGGGAAGAATCGAGCTACGGGCCGTGGTCTTCTAGGAATGAGGTTTGGGTGCCATAAAAAGTGTTAATGGCCAAACCTATAATCAAAGTAAAATACTTAAATATATTATGAAAATTATTTTGTTGTGGAACGTTGTAGTCTTTCACGTAAGTGAAAGCTATATGCTTGTTGTCTGATTTTATCCTAGTGTTTGGAAGTTGTGTGAAAGTATAATTGTGAGGTTATGTTTCGGTGGGCAGTGTTGACCACCTCACTGAGTAATTAATTACTCACTCCCCAATCTTTTCTCTTCAGGTCACGGTGAGAATCTCGAGTAGTTGCACAAGTTCGTCTCGCTTTGTGGTGTGTTTTGAGAACGTTGAGTTTATTATTTTTACCGGTTATTTTCTATCTTTCTTTTTACGTTCGGATTTCTTTTTATTTATGACATTCCGTTCATTTATTTTTAACAAGACTATTGAAATATTGCATTAATGTTTTTATTTTAATTAAGGAAGGATTTTTTTTTGGGAAATATGAGTAACTTAATATTTTTATTATATAGTTGTGTTTAAAAATAACCTTTTAGTAAGATAACTAGTGTAGTCCCAAAGGGTTTGGGAGCGGGTTGTGACACCGACGGCACACGTCGTCCCTTTCTACAGGCGAAGCTTTCACCCCTCCAATAACGGACTGTTTTTGTGGTCTCTCGTCCCAGCCACTGACCTTTCCGGCTTGGTTTTGCTGAAGTCTTGTCCCCCATAGATGCTCCGTCTCTTGCAAATCTATCCACCATCTTCGGACAACCGCCGCCTCATGCTCATTCCAGCTTGGTTGACCATCAAGGACAAAGATTTTCTCTGGTGGGCCTTGTATCCTTTGACGGCCCATTAACGCTTCACCAAACCAAGCCCTCAACAAAAATTTCCAGGTACGCTTACTTGCATCTTTTGTGGACATCAATCTCTAGCCAATGGTGTGGTCAAGATTACGAATTATATGGCTGCCATATGAGTAGTAATTCATCATGGTTGTTTTGGTGTCACTTGATATCCTTGAGAATCCTGGTATTAGTAATCATTTTGGAGCTCAGGTCTGCTTATCCCTTGACTGTGTCTTGCCGAATACAAACTTTGTGTGGAATTCTTGATCACCATTTTCATGGGAGAGAGGATCCACCTGTTATGTTATGGCTTGACACTTATATTTTGCATGTTCTTAGCTTCCATGGTGTACTCTACCACTACCAATACCCAGCAACTTTCCTCTTGTACCAGGTCTGTTTTTTCTCTGATAGTGTCTTGCCGACTACAAATTTAGTGTGGAATTCTTGATCGCCATATCCATGGCAGAGAGGACCCACCTGTTATGTTACGGCTTTACATTTATTCTTTGTGAATCCTGGTTTTAATCTCAATGCTGAACATTATTGCTCCCAAGTTTTTGAAGTCTCATGGCATCTTAGTTCTGAACTCAATGTGTCGAGAATGTGTTTATGGTCTTAGAGGCTCCTCCACCAATATTCACCTCTCGACAGTCTTAGCTAACTATTTCAAGAACCACCTCTTTAAGCAAATCATCATCAGCCTCTTCATCACCATCCGGGCTGCTGCCCCCCGAATCCATGCCATGGCATTGCTTCTGCTAATGCATCTCACTTTGGTGAATTCCTTGGCCCTGATTCTTCTACCAATGGCACAGTATTTTTCGACCGTGACCTATCTGTCATCTCTCGAGTTCCTCGACGATGTCCAATCTTGCAACCATGATCGCGCATGTCTCCAACTGCTTTTTAGCACTTGTTTCTTAGTTCTCATGGATTTTTGCTTGATGTTATCTGTTTCATTGTTCTTGCTTATGGCTTTGGGGAAAGTCTATGCTTGTAACTTTTTAAAATTTGGAATTCTTTATCCCCCTTCTTGTAATGTTCCTATTTGAATGAATAGAATCATTCGTTTGATAAAAAAAAAATTCTTTTGTGTGGTCGCGACAAGTAATATGATACCAACTTGTAACTCTAAAACACAACTAAAAAGAGAAAAAAAAAAAAAAAAAAAAAAAATCTGGGAGATGTCTGATCTCCGCTGCCGCTTTGTTATCTTTCTTTCTCTCTGCGCCTTCGTCTGTGATGAACAAATTGGAAGAACACATACATCTCTTTCTCAAATCTAGAATCTTATGAATATTAGAATTAGACAAAAAAGAACTTATAGATTGATTCGATAATATAAATTTGTTATCAATCAAAATAACGCCCAAATTAGCAATAACCCCTATTAAATGAGACATTTAATTGTGACTTGATGGATTAGATTAGATAAATGATTAGTTAGTTATGCCATTGCATCTAAATTTTGCAATTGTAAACTATCTTATATATGTAGAATTGTAGGTTTGATTCCTCCGAACTAATAATTTTCAAATAGTATATGCTTTTTAGTTTATTTTATATACTCAAAAGCATTTGGTAGCTTTCTAAAATATTAAGCCTTTTTTTTTTAAGCTTTGTTGGCTTTGCCAAATGTAGAGGGACTGGATTTCAAAAAATGTATTGTGGAGGTGAAACTTAGCAAGCCATGCACTTATCAAGAATGCATCGACCTTTGTAAAATAAAGTACACATCTAAAGCGGAGGACGGCGTTTGTGTCGGAGATAAAACCAATTATAGCGCTTGTATTTTCATATGCTGAGATACTATATCATATGCTGTTAAACCAGACCTATACATTCTAAATGTTATCGTACCTTGAGTTCCTTGGAGAATGAATAAAAGATGCTTTTAAAATAGTTGTTCTCTCTCTCTCTCTCTCAGGCATATCAGTCAATAAAAGCGTGGTACATAAGACATTAAGAATTAGCGGTCCTTATGTTCGGTGAATTACGATATACTTTCATAATATTCTTTTTCATACATAAATTCTAAATCATTAAACATATCAGTAGTCGATCAAGCAATGTAGTACATCGGATTTGGGACTTTAAAGGAACGAGCAGCCACGGCAAAACCTTGCAAATCACTCCATTGATCGCCGGTACTTCCATGAATTTTGTAGCCTTCTTTAACCACTTTTGATCTCTGCTCTGATTTGTACTGTATTGCTGTTTTTCCTTGATCATTTTTACCCCTACATCAATCACATTGACCAAAAATAACCTTAGTTTTCTTTTCCCATCATGAACCGGTTCATAAGTTTAATATATATGGCCAAAATAGTTTAGTAGATTGGTAAATTATTTTTCAGAGATGTTGGTTTTTTACTTTCAAATATTTTATAGAAGAGACTTTAGTCTTCCTAATTTTTACTCATAACTAGATTATAATCATTTTGGTATAGCTTTTTACCTCAAGAGAAGTCGGTTCCAACCGAAATAGCCGACGTCCCGGAGATTTTTTGCAGTAACACTCCTTTGACTTTCATCTCTGCCGGTTAGCAGAATGATAGTGAAACCAAGTCTCTTGAGAGCTTTGTAGAGCTTCAAGCTCGCATCAAAAGCTGGGGCTTTTCCTTGAACCGCCCACTCATTGAATGTAGTATCGTCGTATGGTTCAGACCTAAATCCACCATATATATAAATCACTTGCACCAATAGACTAACAAAAATACTGCATAGACAAAAGTAAAATACACACACACACAAAACAATCTTGAACCGAGAACTAGATCTGCATGTACAAATATATCCCCGGTTTGATGGTCAACGAAGTTAGTCAAACAGTCATTATGACTTTATGAGCTTGATTATAGAAAAAAAAGAACAATAGTGTAAATAACACAAAATCCAAGGACTAATAAAAGAGAGATTATGGACATAAAATTACCCGTAACCATGAGCCTTGTAGTACTCAAGATTCGAGAGAAGCGTCTCATCGATATCAAAGATCCACGCGTCCTTGCCATCTCCGCCAAGCTTGACCTTTTTAGCATAGGCGATGGCGTAACGAGCAACGATGTTGTAATCATTGTCGAACTGGCCTCCAGTGATATAGTTTTTAACGGAGTTAACACATCTGGTCGGTACCACCTTCCAGCTTCCTGCATTGTTGGTCTCGGAGGCCAATCTCCAGCTCTCGCAGAGGGAAGCGATGGAAGAATGTTGCGGGTGCTTGGTGAAGGACGAGGAGGCCCGAGAAGAGATCGCCGGATTCACTAAGACGGAGAATAAAGAGACGATGAAGAAGAACGTAATCGAGCTTGAACTACGAGATAACATTTTTTGAGAGGCTTTTTTTTTTTTCTGGTTTTCTAAAGTATTTTGTCTTTTGTGTGCAGATGGAATTAGAAGAAGATTGGTCGCGTATATAAAAATAGATAAACGTTGTCGTATTACACCCGCGTGAACTTTATTGAGAACTACAATGTTCAGTCGTTCACACACACGCTGGATTAGATTATTAGATATGGACATATGGTGGTGTAAAAGAGGTAATTCAAAACGTTTCCAAAAAATGTAATAACCAATTGACCATATATAGTTTAATGAAACATATACTATATAAAACACTATAGGTCAAGATTCGACATTCAACAAATTAAATATATTAGATGTTCAAAAGAAGAAAACGATAAGTTGAATTCTTTATAACGCGCTAATCACATACATAGTTTTATTTTCATTGAAACTAATAAGTTACTTTTCAATTGAAAATTAGTTTTTTTTTTTTTTGGATCTAGTTTTAAGTTGCAATCTCGTCGCGAAGCGGATTTGGCTATGTGATTGACTGACTAATTAGAGATTAATGCTTTCACATAAGGTAACATGTTCAATTCTCAGCCTTTAATACAGTATTAGTTATCTTTTTGCGACTCTTACCAAAACAATAAGTTGAATTCTTAAGCGTGTTAAGTCATCTGCTGTGAATCATCCCAAACCTGCTAATTATTACTGTTTTGTTTTATTTTCTCGACAAACGATAATAACTCTTTAGGTCTATCATTTTTAAGAAACATTAAAAATAGTAAACAAAAGGTATAAAAAATGCTTAAATCCAGTAAAATGGTTCCACAAATATTTTCTAAATTAATGGTTTTGATGACTATCACTAACCTTGTACCGCTGCAGTACACTTAAAAAAATATTTTCTTCAATGTAGAACTAGCTGAGCATACTGTTCCTATTCAATTATTGATAAATTTGATAGTGATAGTGGTACTGGTACCTTTATTTACGTCAAGGGGTATGCACGGTTCAATACATCAGTCATTCAGGTGGATATGAGTGTACTATCAAATCGTTTCCAATGAAATTTTACAGGATATATTCTTGGACGGATTGGAATAATCAATAACATTACTTGATTTACGCCGACAGTTTTACTTACAAATTATTTGGAATCTTTATTCGGTCCTCTTTTCTCGCACTCGTAGAAAAATCGTACTAAACAAAAAAAGGACAGGGTACATTATTTCGGTGAATTATTAAGGGAATACATTCAT
Source organism: Camelina hispida (assembly GCA_023657505.1). Taxonomy (NCBI): domain Eukaryota; kingdom Viridiplantae; phylum Streptophyta; class Magnoliopsida; order Brassicales; family Brassicaceae; genus Camelina; species Camelina hispida. The sequence goes on along the minus strand of CP094635.1, from coordinate 6,503,463 downwards.
AAGTTTCTTATTCAAACATAAATACGAAAACTCAATGCAAAATATCACTAGTCAGATTATCAAGCAATGTAGTACAATGGATTTGGGACTTTAAAGGAACGAGTGGCCAAGGCAAAACCTTGCAAGTCACTCCATTGATCGCCTGTATTTCCATGGATTGTATAGCCTTCTTTAACCACTTTTGATCTCTGTTCTGATTTGTACTGTGTTGCTGATTTCCCTTGATCTTCATGACCCCTGCATCAATTAGATTAACCAAATTAAAGACTAAACCTTAGTATTTTTTCCTCATGACCGGTTCATAAGTTTAGTCTAGATGGCCAAATTAGCTAATTAGTGAAATAAGTTTTAGAGCCGTTGAGATTTTAAAATCCCTTTATTTTTTATTTTTATTTTTAAGTCACATATCGTAGAGAAAATTATTATTCATATATAGCTCTTATAACAGTCACAAACTCACACCACACGTAACCCATTATCTTTTTTTTTCCTTGTCTTTTTCCTTCATGTTTAATCTACAATCATGACACCGTGCAACCGAGCTGCTTCGAGATATGTTTGGTACTGTATATGATAATGATTTAGGATTTCAAGTTTATAGAACTAGACAAGTCCACTTGGCTTTACCTCAAGAGGAGTCGGTTCCAACCGGAATAACCAGCATAGAGGAGATTTTTCTCAGTAATACTCCTTTGACTTTCATCTCGGCCGGTTAGCAGAATGATTGTGAAACCAAGTTTCTTGAGATCATTGTAAAGCCTCAAGCTGGCATCAAAAGCTGGGGCTTTTCCTGGTACCACCCACCTATTGAATTGAGTATTGTCGTACGGTTCAGACCTAAATCCACAATTAAACAAAATACAAGGGCTAACATTATTAATACCCGTAACCATGAGCCTTGTAGTACGGGAAATTCGAGAGAAGCGTCTCATCGATGTCAAAGACCCATGCGTCCTTGCCGTTGCCGGCAAGCTTGATCGTTTTAGCGTAGTTGGTGATGTAAACAACGAGTACATCGTAATCCGCGTCGAACTGGCCACTGCTGTAGTAGTTTTTAACGTAGGGTTCGCATCCGCGCGGAACCACCTTCCACTCTCCGGCATTGTCGGTCTCCACAGCCAATCTCCAGGCCGCGCAGTGAGCGATGACTTGAGATTCGTCGGGAGATTCGTCAGGAAATTCGTCAGAGTTAGGGAGCTTGATGAGGGATGATGCACGTGAAGAGATCGCCGGATTGATCAAGACGGCGAATAGAGCGAGGATGAAGAAGGAAACCGAGCGGCTACGAGATAACGTCATTGCTGAGGCTTTTCTCAATTATTTCTTCTTGTGCATATATGGATAAACAAGATTGGCCTTGAATTTAAAGTGAAATTTTACTACGTTGTCTTACTCTCTCGCACGTGATTTTGTTGCAAAACATCGACGTTGATGTAATTATGAACTTTCGAAGGGTACAAAAAGTTACAGCCTGAATTAGATACTGTATATAAAACGTTTTCAAAAAAGTAATAGAGGTAGTAAAGAGTTCGTTGATGAAATTTTCGTTAAATTGGTAAAAATAATCGAGTACTATAGACTTCTAGTTGTGGATGTTATGTTATGTTTATAGTCGTAAGTTTATTACGCAACAAGACCTCGGAGGAAGAATGGTTTTACAAAAAAATTATCGTAGAATGTTAAAATCACGGTTTATACATACCGTAGGTTATGAATAACGATGTAAATAAAAACTAAAAAATGATGAAAATATTTTGACATTTTTGTTTTTTTGAAACTGTTCATCATCATCATAAGAAATTCAAGAACTGTTGGAGAGCTCTGAAAGTTTGGTTAGTAAAGATAAGATAATTAATCATCACCTTTTTATTCCAAATCTAGCCGTAATTGTTTTAAAATTTAACAATAAGGTGACTGAAATCTCCTGATTTTTTTTCCAATTTTTGTTCAATCATAAGAAGGCTTGAAGAACGTTGATCTTTTTTTAAAAAAAAAGGCCTGAAGAACTTCCAGAGTTTTATTCATATGGAATCAAGGATATTATTTTACTAATTTTAAAATATAATTATTTAGAACTTGTCTCTTTAACAATTGTAAGTACAAACACATTTAGGATCTCTACCAACTTTGGTTTTCAAACATTTTCCAACTCCATTGTATCCCATATAGCAGTTTAGACGACAGTCAACAAGGTCACAATATGGAGTTTCTGGATTGATGATTTTAGTACATAGATTTCCATTAGCTTTCTCAACCGCTGAATAAAAAAAAAATATCATTTTTTTTTGTCAATCCAAAAAAATAATAATATCATGTTATGAGGTGATATATGTGCGCCCACTAAAATATTTTATGTAATGTAAAAAAATGAAAAATACTTTTCATGTTTGGAAGAGGATATCATGAAATTACCTGAGAACACAAGCATGATTATGAGGAAATAATAAGAACATTGTATTTTGGCCATGATCAATGTATCACAACAAATGAAAGCTACTAAATGCTTTGTAAATTAGAGATAACAAATGAAAGTGACCTTTTTACTATTATTCTGTGTTCATTTTTTTTTTGTTGACATCTATTATGTGTTCATTTATATATAAGGGTAGACATGAAAACATACATATAAGAAGAGATAAATAAAAAAGGAAAGTGAATGAATGTTAAAAGTGTAGGATTGACTACACTGATTACTATATGCACTTTCCCACCCTATTCAATTATAGCAGTTAAATAAATTCACTGAAAGAGTTTTTTTTTTCTTCTCCTTGTGCTTATTTTATACTATATATGTATTATTATTATTATACATAGAATTTTTTTATATCCATCCCATAAAATCATACTTAAACACTAAAAAGTGTCTTCAACTAGGTCAATCAAATAATTATTAGATTAACATTATTCCCTGATTTTCTTAGCACGCTATACCAAAACTATTGCGTTTCTATCAGTTCATTACTATATCTATAGATTAACACTATCCCCTGATTATGTTAGTATGTCGTTAGCTTTAAGAAAAAAATAAATTATATCCTTTGATGATAATAGGTTATTTTGGATTTTTATGGGTATTTTTTTAAAGGTGGTTATTAATTTTGGACCGCTGAAAATTGGATAAAGAAGAGAGTGAGCCTACTCCATGTTTCGTCGTCTTTTTCTTCAGCTCAGCTGCTCCATTAATTTTCTTATCATCAAGAATCTAAGTCAAGAAGTCCTGGCCTCTAATCAGACTCTCAATTATTCGCATTTCCGTGATCCAAAAGTATAGTCAATCATACAATGTCATTTCTTACCTTTCGTTGATATTTAAGTGTGCTTCATATATTCAGTTGTTAGTTGTGAGTAATTTGTATTTGGTTGTGGGTATCGGGATGGCTTTTTTATTATTTTTATGATACTGGTTTTTGCACATCTAATGTATTTGATTTACATAATACATACTATAGGTTTAGTCAATAGGTGACAAGAGCTAAATATAATTTGAACTTTAAGTTTTTATCTAGTGAAAATTAATTCTTATGTCAGTATTTATGCTGTAACGATATTTTAATTTTTTTTTAAATTATTTGGCTGCACAGATATGCGGATGACTATTAATTTATACATGATTCGATGGATTCGATCTATTAGTCTAATTAAGATTGTATCGTACCATAAGATACGATATCGTATTATACAATTACTGCAAATTTAACGGTGAAAATTTTCGTTTGTATCGTACCATTAGATTTGATAAATGCAAGAAATTGAATGGTATAGTGTTATTTATCCCATTGTTAATAAAACGGAAGTACACAACTTCAAATTGATAGACTATATAATATTAATACTAGGTGATACCCGTGCTACAGCACGGGATTATATATTTTGTTAATTATTTTTTTCTGTAATTTGTATTTTTGTAATATAGTTTTTTATTTTGATTTATTTTCTTTGTTTATATAGTGTTTATTTGTATATTTGGGGTTATACAGTAAATTGGAAATCTTAATAGAGTAAGTAGTTTGTAAAATGTAGTTTTTCAAGGAAACAGACACACCACAATAGTAGATAGTACGTAATTTTGTAAGAGAATAGACACTCCGCAATATCGGATAGTAGTTTTGTAAGATAGACACACCCGCTTCCATGGCTTAATTTATAGTTTGATAAAAATACATGTTTTAACGGATTTAACTCAAAAAAATTATATTTTAAATTTTTAAGAATGAAAATATTAATATTACTTAAATATTTTATAGACTTTAAATATATTATAATATTTTAAACTTTCGACGGAGTTCAAATATTTATAATAATTTAAACATTCTATAAAAATTTAAATATTTATAATATCTTAAACTTTTTTAAAAACGTAAATATATTATAATATATTATAATATGTTTACTTTTTAAAAGTTTAAATATTCTCAAATATAGAACCAAATTAAACTGTTAAATTTGGATACCGATAAATCAAGTTTCTCATTTGGACTCAAAACATTTTAGTCACATATTTATAGTGATTATAAACCATATTCCAAAATATTTAATCGATGTGGGATATTATACAGTACACCTTTTCGTAAATTAGTTTACAACTTTACAACTTTACATATATATAATTTCTGCGTTTTTAATTCTTTCTATCTATACTACTCACAATTAATTACTATAAATTCGTTAAGGAAATATTATAATATCGAAATCAAGCAATTTAGTCAGATTTGGTAACTTGAATATTCGTTTTTAAAGATTTTAACTGAATCACTAAATATTTCTTTAAAAGATTATCTGTTAAGATCAATCTCGGTAATTAAGGAAATATCCAAATTTTTGGTAATTAAAATTTATAGTTTTCATTTAAATACCTTAAAGGAAAATTAAATCGAGTGTTTATAATGAATAACTCTGTTTGGGATCTTAAATAACTAATCTTGAATGAAATAATATACAGGATCCGAAAAATATTATTCTGGAGTACAAACAGATCCGCGGATTTTTTTCTTCGTAGTCGGATATGTAAGGATCCGCGTCCCGACCCGGCAATTTTTAAGTGATCGACCGAGGGTATTTTCGTCATTTAAAGAAATCGAAACTATAGGTTAATTAGATTAAATTTTGTGATTCTCTAATCATTTTTAATGAAAAACCTACCAAAACCAAGTCATGGTCCATTTTTACTCTATAGAGTACTTCTGCTTTAATAGTATAGATATGTCTAATATTTAATTTGTTTTCTATGGTCCTCGTTACATTAATTATTAGATGGAATTATACTAAATAAAAGTAGGAGCTATAAGCTTCTAAGGCTGTCCACCTAAGATTTAAAACAACCAATAGGTATTCAACATGTCATTAATTAACATTTTTAGAAATTTGCAGAATTTTTTATACGGAGTATTAAAAATTATACTAAATAAAAGTAGGAGCTATAAGCTTATAAGGCTGTCCACCTAAGATTTAAAACAACCAATAGAGATTCAACATGTCATAAATTAACATTTTTAGAAATTTGCATAATTTTTTATATTAAAAATTATTTGAAACAACCTATCAGGATTTGACATGTTATTCATTAACATTTTCTAAATTTCCAGAATTTTTAGAAAAAGGAAAATTTTAAATTTATGGAAATAAAAAAAAATATGTACAATATCCCACATTGGCTAGAAAATTTTTAGACAATGGTTCAAACCAGTATAAATAAAATTAATATGCTTACAACAACAAATGAGCAGGAAAGTTTGATTTATCAGGCGTCCAAGTTTAAAGTTTTATTCGGTTTGATCCGGTTTTTTATTTAATCAAACTAAAACTTTAAAAAGTTTCAATTTCAAAAAATATTATAATATTTAAATTTTTAAAATTTTTAAATAATATAAATATTGAAAAATTAAAAGCTAATTTAAAATTTTAAAAGTTTAAAATGTTATAAATATTAAAACTTTTTAAAAGGTTCAAATATTATATTCGAACATTTTAAAAGTTTAAAATACTATAAATATTGAAACTTCTATAAGTTTTAGCTTTAAAAAGGTTTCAAAACATTATAATTTTCAAATTTTAAAAATTTCTTAACATTTAAAAGGTTTTTAAAACCTAAGCTTTAAAACAACCAATAGGGATTCAACATGTCACTAATTAAAATTTTTAGAAATTTGCAGAATTTTATATATTAAGAATTATTTTAAACAACCTATCAGAATTTCACATGTCATTCATTAACATTTTCTAAATTTTCAGAATTTTTTAGAAAAAGGAAAATTTTAAATTTATGGAAATAAAAAAACCATGTACAATATATCCCACATTGGCTAGAAAATTTTTAGACAATGGTTCAAACCAGTATAAATAAGATTAATATGCTTCCAATCACGAATGAGCAGGAAAGCTTGATTTATCATGCGTCCAAGTTTAAAAGTTTTATTCGGGTTGATCTGGTTTTTTATTTGATCAAACTAAAACTTTAAAAAGTTTCAAAAAATATTATAATATTTAAATTTTTAAATTTTTTTTTATAAATATTGATAATTTTAAAAGCTCTTAGCTTTTAAAAAGTATTTAAATATTATAATTTTAAAATTTTAATAGTTTAAAATATTATAAATATTGAAACTTTTTAAAAGATTCAAATATTATATTCGAACATTTTAAAAGTTTAAAATATTATAAATATTGAAACTTCTAAAAGTTTTAGCTTTAAAAAGGTTTCAAAATATTATAATTTTTAAATTTTAAAAATTTCTTAAAATTTAAAAGGTTTTTAAAAAATTAAAATATATAAATTTTAAAAATTTGAAATATTAGAAATATTGAAACTTTTAAAAGGTTCAAATATTAAAATATTTAAACTTTATAGAATCTTTTAAAATATTACAATTACTTAACCTCCATAGAAATTTTAAGATAGTATATCTATACTAATAAAAAGTTGAAGCTATAAACTCCTAAAGGTGTCCATTTATGATTTTATAAAACCAATAAGAATTAAATATTTCGCTAAGAATTTTTTTGGAAATATAGTAGTAATCTATATTATTAAGATTTTTAAGAAAAAAAAATCTATAGAAATAAAAGAAATATGTACAACGTCCCACACCGGCTAGAAAATTTTAGACAATGGCTGAGAACCATTATAAATAAAAAATAATATGCTTTTAACTATAAATTTATCAGGTTTGCTTGATTTATGCTTATTTATCAGGTTTCCAAATTTAAAAGTTATTTGATTTATTTTAGCAAATTAAAATTTTAAAAGGTTAAAATATTTATTATAGAATGTTTAGAAATATTATAAATACCTCCATAAAAATGTTAAAATATTATAACTATTTAAACTCTATAGAAAATGATTTTGGTCTTGGAGTTTGATGGGTTAACAAGTTGTGTGGTAGTCTAAACAAAAAGGTTTTTTTCAGTGAAAGAATGTGAAAAAATTGACGAGGAAGAACAAGAAGAAGAGTATAACAAAGAACTGGATGGTAAAAGTAACGATGACAACTACCATAAAATTTGACAATAAAAATGACAAGAAATGGTTTCAGATATGTGAGGTCACCAGTTTGATCCGCCTCGCCTGGACGTCGAGTTAGATTCATGATTTTTTTATCAGATTTGATTTTAAAACACAACTGATTTTTATATTTTTAAAAATTGTGTATATGAAATTTAATTTTTTCCTTAATAGTAATTTAAAGTTTTCTATAAGATAATATTTCATTACCGTTATCAATCAAATATAATTTTTCTCAAAATATATCAAATAAACCCACGCGTAGCGTGGGTTCAAAACCTAGTGTAATACAGAAACTTTTAAACCTTTGACCATTGGATAACATGTTTCCATTATTTAGGTTAATAAAATAAAACTGTCAAAGCATAAAATAAAAAGTAGATAATAATAAAAGGGAAATTAATTTGTTTGTTGCCAAAAAAAAGTGACTGGATTTTTTAGTTCTTCTTTTTAATACTACTATTTACATTAATTTGATTCAAATCACTTTAATTCTTTTGGTCAAAGACTCAAAGTCTTCACATTTGTTTTGAATAAGCATGTTTCCTAAAAAGAGAGTATTAATCTATGTTTCTCTACTCACTTGTAATCTATATAAACGTTATCTCTCTTTCTATCAACGTTCAATATCAGAAAAAAAAAAATCTCCAAACAAATACTAATTACTAGATTAACACATATATCATATAATTTTTCCGGACCGTAAGTCATGGCCAAGCTATTGTGTTCGTATCTGCTCATCTGTATCTTTATTCTCTCAGGTACAGGTTCATATGCCTTTTTATATCATTGTAACATATAATAAAACTTAAATATTAATTGAAATCGTGCTTCTAGCTATATCATCATCATTTAAGATTCATTTGTAATAATTTTTAATAAATTTTATTTGTCGTTTTAGCTTTGTTGGCTTTGCCAAGTGCAGAGGGGGCAAATATAAAAAGATGTTCGGTGAACGTGAAGCTTAGCAAGCCATGCACTTTTCAAGAATGCATACCAATTTGTTATCAAAAGTACAAGGGGAACGGCGTCTGTACCGGAAATGAAAACCAGTTTTGCACTTGCGTTTACAATTGTTAGTTTATGACAGAAAAAGCAATCTTTAAATGGTGCCTTAAATTATACTTTGACGTACTACATACATACATGTATTTGGACGATATGATCATATGAATAAATGATACCTTATAAAATATTTTATTTGCTTGTCAATGAAAACCGATGAAATTCCAAAATTTAAAACTTAACCGACGAAAATTGGAAGTTTCAACTTTGGTTCAGTTCGAAAGGCAACAGTGTAATTTCTTTGCTGATTAATTAATTCCACATTTAACGAAAAAATAGTAAATTTGTACATTTATTCTCTACCAGTTTTTTCAAACGCTTGGAATAATTATTTTTTTTTAAAAAAAATTTTTTTTTGGTTAAACGGAATATTTCTTTATTAACATAAAAATCTCAAAGTACTGTATAAATAAAGTTACGAAATAATAAAAGAGAAGTGAATGGGTTTTGTAAAATCTTTTTTTCTGTATGCATTTAAATAGAAAGCCTTTTATATATATAAAAAAAAGTGAATGGATTTTTTGCATAAAAAATTGTAATAGTGAACCCCAATCCCTTCTGCGTTCGATCGTGGCTTCCACTTTAAATTTAGTTTATAATCTATAAAGTTTGATATGGTATTAGAAGCCTTTTTTTTTTTTTGGTCTTATTGCTCTAAGTTGGTTACTTATTCTGATCTTAAACTATGTTTTTGTTCAAAATGGACAAGGAAAAATATCATATTGTGGACATCGTAAGAATATCATCATGACAGTAAACTGATAGCTAATTTAGTATTCGGAAGTTTTCCAAAACAAACCATTCAGACTGCAAATGGATGACATACGGAAGGATGAAGATCTTTTATTCATATCGATTAAGAAAGTGATAAATTTAATTTTATTATAACTAATCACCACAATGGTTATAAAGAAAACACATCTAACAGTTATATAGACAACCACAATTTTGAGTCCCTCCGACTTTAGGATCGTCAAAACATTTGCCAACTCCATTGTACCCATTAAAGCAGCTTAAACGGCAATCGACAATATCACATGGCATTTCTTTGACAATCGTCACATGACATAGCTTCCCCTCAGCTCTTTCAACTATTAAAAAAGCTACAAAAGTAAAACATCGTGTTACATATATTAGCATGATCAATCACAATTCCATAAAATTATCATGTACATGTCTATTTTAGATGCTTATAAATATGAAAAAGTATGAAATTACCTGACAATACAAGCATGAGTACAAGGAAATAAGAACATGATAACTTGGCCATGATCAATATATATATTACAGCTAAACAAAGACCGAAAGTTTTGTGAAACTAGAGGTGATACGGAAGGGTCCTTTGTTTTTTGATTAATGATTAAATGGCTGTATATAAATGGTTATGTGGATACTATTATATACTGGTTGCTAGGTACGGGGTGTTCTTTTTTTCATTGTTTAAGTATCACTATCAAAGCAAGATCTCTAATTTTTTGTTAACTTTTAAATTTTTTAGAAATCTTACCTTTTTTTTTTGGACGAAAAGAGATCTTTCTTTAAATGGATTCTTTACAATATACATCAACCATAAATTATAGAAAAACGATATCGGTGTCCTAAATTAATTGTAGTACGGACTTATCTATTTCTAAGTCTAACTACTCAAATTATTTGATGCATTTATTCATAAGTGTGCTTAACGGAAATATATACTCAGCGGAAATGGAAACTGGTTATGGCAACGAAAATATATACTCAACGGAAATGGAAATCTATCATGTTCCAAATATTCTTCTTTTTAACTCATATCTTCTATATATATAAAATTGGCTTTTCTCTCTTCTCCTTCCTCCACCTCATCACTTTTATTTTTAATTTTAATAAATTAATTCAAATCATCAAAGAACATAAAATCTAAAGTTAATGCATCAATTAATTCACTTATTTGTGTAATATTTTTTATTATTATTAAAAGTAATCATTTAAAATAATTCAAAACTAAAATATAAACCAAAAACAAATTGAAAAAAAATAGAACAAAAAAAATATCAAAGTAAAATATGAATAATGGTTACATATTGTGTAATATTTTTATTATTATTAAAAACAACCTTATATTTTAAATAATTCAAAACTTAAATATAAACCAAAAAAAAAAATGAAAAAAAAGTACAACAAAAAAATATCAAAGTAAAATATGAATAATGATTAAACAAAGATATATAAAAAAGAGAAAATATTAATCAAGTGCTCAAAAATTAAAATAATTATACTAAATAAAAGTAGGAGCTATAAGCTTCTAAGGCTGTACACATAGGATTTTAAACATCCAATAGGGATTCAACATGTCATTAATTAACATTTTCTTAATATCCAGAATTTTCTATATTAAGAATTATTTTAAACAACCTATCAGGGTTCGACATGTCATTCATTAACATTTTCTAAATATCCAGAATTTTAAATTTATGGAAATAAAATAACTATGTACAACGTCCCACATCGGCTAGAAGTTTGTTAGACAGTGGTTTATAACCAGTATAAATAAGATTAATATGCTTCCAACAACGAATGAGCAGGAAATCTTGATTTATTAGGCGTCCAAGTTTTAAAGTTTTGTTCGATTTGATCCACTTTTTTTATTTGATCAAATTAAAACTTTTAAAAGTTTCAATATATTTAAAAAATTTAAAAGTTTAAATATTATTGATATTGAAACTATTAAAAGTTCTTAACTTTTAAAAGTTCTTAACTTTTAAAAAGATTTAAATATTATAATTTTCAAATTTTAATACTTTAAAATATTAAAAGTTTAAATACTTTAAGATTTAAATATTCCAACAACGAATGAGCAAGAAAGCTTGATTTATTAGGCGTCCAAGTTTTAAAGTTTTGTTCGAATTGATCCAATTTTTTTATTTGATCAAATTAAAACTTTAAAAAGTTTCAATATATTTAAAAAATTTAAAAGTTTAAATAGTATTGATATTGAAACTATTAAAAGTTCTTAACTTTTAAAAAGATTTAAATATTATAATTTTCAAATTTTAATACTTTAAATATTATAAATATTGAATCTTTTTAAAAAGGTTCAAATCTATACTAATAAAAAGTAGGAGCTATAAGCTCCTAAGGTTGTCCACCTATGATTTAAAACAACCAACAGTGATAAGACATGTCACTAATTAACATTTTCTAAAATCTCCAGAATTTTATATATTAAGAATTATTTGAAACAACCTATCATGATTTGACATGTCATTCATTAACATTTTTTAAATTTCCAGAAATTTTTAGAAAAGGAAAATTTTAAATTTACGGAAATCAAAGAACTATACACAATATCCCACATCGGCTAGAAATTTTTTAGACAATGGTTCAGAACCAGTATAAATGAGATTAATATGCTTCCAACAACGAATAAGCAGGAAAGCTTGATTTATCAGGCTTCCAAGTTTAAAAGTTTTATTTGGTTTGATCTGGTTTTTTATTTGATCAAATTAAAACTTTAAAAAGTTTCAAAAAAATATTATATTATTTAAAAATTTTAAAAGATTGAATATTATAAATATTGAAACTTTTAAAAGTTCTTAGCTTTTAAAAAGTTTTTAAATATTATAAGTTTTAAATTTTAAAAGTTTAAAGTATTATAAATATTGAAACTTTTTAAAAGGTTCAAATTTTATATTTCGAAACCTTTTAAAAGTTTAAAATATTATAAATATTGATGTAAAACATAAATTTTCTTATTTATTTTCTTTTGTGCTTTTTATTTCTTATGAGCTGTAATTTGTGTATGATTTTATAGATGAGTTGATATTCTTTCATTAATTTTTTATTTTTGGGTTTAAGGAAGAAGGATTGACATCGCAAGACCTTAATTTGATGTTTGAGTCAAATTTTGAGGTTTAAAGAAGAAAGATGAACGACAAACACACATGTTTTATTAGCTATACATAGGCATGACAAGGGTTATGGTTGTCACGGTTATGGTTTATTAACCATCGGTTATGGTTAGAAATTTTTAAACCTTAACCAGAACCGTTTAATAAACGGTTAAACAGTTATGGTTCAAGCGGTTACTATTATATAAGGTTACAATTATCTGATAATATGATACGGTTGATATTATTTGATGATATAATATAACTGATATTATTTATTTATAATTAATATGTTCTTATAGTGTACTCATATTTCTATATATCATATGATTCATATTAAATAAATAAATATTAGTATGTTTTTAAAATATTATAAACCAAAGTAAGGATTTTGGTTTGAGAAGTTTCTAAACGTGTGGATCTAAAACCAAATAAGTATATGGATAAAATTATCAATAACTGGGTGCATGTGTTGACTATGTTGGTCTTCATGAATTTCACAAATTATATGGGAAAATAAATAATTTTGTTCTTGAAGTTTGATGGGTTAACAAGTTGTGTGGTAGTATTAAAAAAAGGTTTTTTCAGTGGAAGAATGTGAAGAAGTTGGTGAGGAAGAAGAAGAAAAAGAGTATAACGAATAACCAAATAGTAAAAGTAACGATGACAATTACCACAAAATTTGACAATGAAAATGACAAGAAATAATATGAAGAATAAAAAAACATTGAATAAAAAACACGAAAACATAGGTGGTAGCGATCAATTAAATATGAAAACGAGTTAAATTCATGATTATAAAATTGTTTCGTTTTTCTGGTGGTCGAATAAATGGTTTAGGATATGTGAGGTCATCAGTTTGATTTGTCTCGCCTGGACGTCGAGTTAAATTTATGATTTTTTTTATCAGATTTGATTTTATAACACAACTGATTTTTATATTTTAAAAGATTGTGTATCTGAAATTTTTTATTTTCTCCTTAGTACTAATTTTTTTTATGAGATAATATGTTATTACCGTCATCAATCATATATAATTTTTATCAAAATATATCAAATAAACCCACGCGTAGCGTGGGTTCAAAACCTAGTGTATATAAAAGAGAAATGTAAAAGGTTATTTGAAATAAAACATATTAAATATAACTTATTTTGAACATCCCGTACACACAAAAAAGGTAGTGAAAAATACTAAGAAGAAATTTGAAAAGATTATTTGTAAAAAAAACTAAATACGATGGTAGTGGTAGATTGTAAAATTTTAATTAAAAGTCAAATAAAATATATTTTCGGATAAATACACAGATTTAAAAGTTAGAGTAATCTTATGATTTTGTAGATTAGGAGAATCAAAAAAAAAAAAAACATTGTATAAACCATCATAGACTATACATATTTTAAAAGAAAAAAATTATATATGTCAACATAATTTTTTTTTGTCAAACAGTTAAGGTAAAATGTAATATTTGATGTTATAATATGATGTTTACAGATAAAAATGAGTCAAATTATGAGTTTTATTACTACGAAGCAAAGCTTACATGTAGTAGTATATAACACTGTTCAGGAAACTTTGCGATAAAGAGTGGGTATATTATCTAAAATTTTTTATGTCTTTTTTAGTAAATAATAATCACTCAACCGATAAAAAAAAGTATTGGACGATGAAAAATAGTTATGATATGTCTTCATAATCAATATTTCATAAGTGAGATAATAGAATGTGAAAAGAGAGTAGATACAAGAGATGAAGAATGTATACCAAAAAATAAAGAAAGAATTAATTGTGAAAATATATTAAAATAAATAGATAAGCTATATATCACTTAATAGAATAAAATTGACATCTATATAGATTTATATTTTCATATTGAAAAATTATAATTATATTCAAAGGTTTGTATTAATAGTTAAAAGAATTATAGTCCCGCACAACGTGCGGGTTAATCTAGTTAATCTATATTCTAAACCGTTACTCTTTTTCAATCTTGATACTAAAAGATTAAAGATTAATGTGTACTTGTGTAGTGTATATAATTGATACCTTTGATTTATAATAGTCGTGTGACATCGAAACTAATCTCTTGCTAGAGCACATGATTATATATTTTGTTAGTTACTTTTTTTGTAATTTGTATTTTTGTAATGTAGTTTTTTATTTTGATTTATTTTCTTTATTTATAGTGTTTATTTGTATATTTGGGGTTATACAGTAAATTGGAAATCCTAATAAAGTAAATAGTTTGTAAAATGTAGCTTTTCACGGAAACAGACACACCACAATATTGGATAGTAGTTTTGTAAAAGAATAGACACTCCGCAATATCGGATAGTAGTTTTGTAAGAGAATAGACACTCCGCAAAAGTTGCTTGTTAAATTTTAATGTGAGATATTTCAATGGTTAGGAAACCATTATATTTATAGTGAGATTAAGTATATTTAGGTTATCATTTAGACTTTAATATTTGATATATCAAATGTCAGAAAAATTGTAAAAAACCAATTTAATTTATAGTTTGATAAAAATACATGTTTTAACGGGTTTAACTCAAACTTTTTTATATTTTAAAATTTTTAAGAGTAAAAATATTAATATTACTTAAATATTTTATAGACTTAAATATATTATAATATTTTAAACTTTTGACGGAGTTCAAATATTTATAACAATTTAAACATTTTTATAAAAATTTAAATATTTATAATCTCTTAAACTTTTTAAAAAACGTAAATATATTATAATATGTTAAATATGCTCAAATATAGAACCAAATTAAACTGTTAAATTTGGATATCTGATAAATCAAGCTTCCTGCTCATTTGTACTCAAAACATATTAGTCATATATTTATAGTGATTATGAACCATATTTCAAAATATTTAGTCGATGTGGGATATACAGTACATATTTTATGTAAATTAGTTTACAACTTTACATATATATAATTTCTGTGTTTTTATTCTTTCCATCTACACTAATCATAATAATTACTATAATTTCGTTAAGGAAATATTGCAAAAATCTAAACTAAATGATGATTTGTTTTTATTTAATTGTATTAAATTAATTTGTTGTTTCCGTAAATATCTCACAATATAAAAGCAAATCAAATAATTTACATATATATAATTTCTGCGTTTTTATTCTTTCCATCTATACTAATCATAATTAATTAATATAATTTCGTTAAGGAAATATTGAAAAATATAAACTAAATGATGATTTGTTTTTATTTAATTGTATAAAGTTGATTTGTTGTTTCCATAAATATCTCACAATATAATAGCTAATCAAATAAGTTTACATATATATACAATTTCGTATTTAATCTATTGATTATTTTGGAAGCAACAAAGTCACAATACATAAGTATTAAAGATTTCTCATTGTTATTAATATTCATAATAATTATAAAGATTATATATGTTAGTAGTTAATAGTTGATATTACTGAAGTCATTAAATAATCGGATACCAGTTTTCTTATTTATAGGGATTATACGTCTGTTTGGCGACAAGAATAATTATTCTTGAACCAAACAACATACATGATCTAAATATTATAAACCTGGAGTACAAACAGATCCGCGGGTTTTTTTTTCTTCTATTAACGGGCTTAAGAGGATCAAGGGGTATAATGGTTATTTAGTGAAATCAAAACTATAGGGTAATTTAATTAAATTAAGTGATTCTCTAATCATTTTTAATGAAAACATACCAAAACAAAATCATGGTCCAATTTGAGTCTAATTAATACTTCAGTTTTAATAATATAGATTAGACTAAAGTATCTTTGTAGATCCTCTATCTAATTATCTTTAATTTAGTCTGATTTGTAAAGTAGTAATTTGCTTTCAAACTATGATCGTATTGTGTTCATCTTCAATATTCGTGGGAAAATAGATTGTCTTCATTGTGAATTAAGTAGTTTTTAAAAGAAAATAGATCATATTCATGGTGAAAATTAACTAGAATAGCAATGAAGTGACTAAAATCCCCACAATTTTTGAAAATTAAGTCACAAAGAATGATGGAGACCTAGTTTTTTTTTTTTTTTCTTTGACATCAAAATCACCGTAAAGTATTAAATTTGTTCGAAAAGACTGATCTGAAAAACAACTATTTCGGAACCAACAAACTTATATCGAAAAAAGAATAATCTCGTACTCGAGGATCTTTTGCAAGGCTATATCGATACAGATATTGTTTATTCAAGGTATAAGATAATAAATCAAAAAATCTAAGAAAGAAGATCTAAAAATTATGAAATAACTATAATTCAGTAACCAAAGCAGGCCAAACATCCGTCTCTTGATGGAGACCTTAGTTTTTATTCATAATTTCATATCGATTAAGGAAATCAAATATTTATTATATGACGACAGGCACAGCTTTTATAAAACTGTAGCTCTAACAATTGTAGAGACAACCACAATTAGAAGGTCCTTTTACTTGACGATCGTCAAAACACTTTCCAACTCCATTGTAGCCACTATAGCAGCTTAAACGGCAATCGACAATATTACATGGAGTTTCTTTGTCAATCGTCAAATGACATCGCTTCCCCTCAGCTCTTTCAACCATTAAAGATGCTACAAAATTAGTTACACATCATGTTATGATCACAAACTATATATATTTATTATATAATTATCATTTTTCAGATCTTTGGAAATGGTAACGTAAGAAATTGTACCTGAGAACACAAGCATGAGTACAAGGAAATACGAACATGATAACTTTGCCATGATCAATATCACAAAACAAATGTTTCCAATTGAAGCTTTTTTCTTTGTTACGTTTGGTGTTTTTAACTGCGTAGTAGAAATTGTTAATGTGTGCCCTATATATATATGGCCAGACTCGATGGTTCTCTTTTTTTTACCTTATTATCATTTAATATATAAAAAAGGTTTTGATAAAAAAAAAAAAGGTTTTGATAAAGAAAAAAAAAGTTTTTGAGTTTTGACTATTGCTAAAATCATTAACTAATTTAAAATTGAACAATAAATTGGAATATTCGTTTATTGGTTAACCGAAAAAATAGCTTTTGACTTTTGAAAAAATCATTAACTAATAATAGACAAATATATAAAAATAAATACCCCTAAATAATGTATAGAAGTATTTTAACAATCAGTCCAATATATTGGTAAATAATTTATTAATATTCTCATCATCGAAAAGTTAAATACTGTAGTTGACAAAACACTATATATCTTGCTAGTATAAGAATAAAAATAAATAATCAGAAAAGCACAAATTATATATCTATGTACCTCTTATCCTGTGGCAGAGGGAGTTAGGGGTTCATGGCGATGAAAAAATTGGCATCTTGGTCCGGAGATGGAATCAGCTCTCTTCCAGACGAGACACTTGCTCAGATCTTAGTCATATCGTCCCACAAAACGAGCTGCTACAACCACAATTCTTTCCAAAAGATGGAGAACTCTGTTCTCACTGATGAATCATCTCTTTGCCTTTCAACGCCATCTCGACTTTGACGACCAATCATATTTCTTGTATCGCAAACAAGGTAAAAAGAGACAAAGAAGACAAGACGAGAGATAGAGGAAAGCTTCGGAGCTTTTGTTGACAAACACTTTCTTGTAGTAACAAACCTATAAAAAAATTATTCCTAAAATATCGAGAGGATAATGAGTAGTACATGGATCAGACCAGTAGATTGATACATAATGCCTTGGAAAGAGGTGTCTCGGAGCTTGATCTTGGTATAAAGATCACTTGGATTCGCCTCCCACCACGTTATCTTTCTTGCCGTGTATTCAAAATATAGACTCTGGTTAAGCGGACATTAGGAACAGAGCTTTCTCTTGGAACTGAATCTCCAAAAGTGTTTCTTCCACTGACTCTCTTCATCGACTCAGTTTACGTTTTAGGAGGCGATTTTTGTCCTTGATGCTTAAAGGTTGCCAACTTCGTGAGGATTTATCCCTGAATAACGTTTACATCAACAACAAAGAAGCTCCACAACAACCTAACTTTATATCCCACGATACCCTCAAAAGACTCACAATTCGAACTGATTCCCAACTAATTCCATTTCCACAGGCCGAGTCTTGTCCGCTTCGACTATTCTTGTTATTCTAAATGCTTTTCTGGATCCCCCCATTACTTGAATATTAACTCACTTGTCGAAGCCCGCCTTGATCTTACTTTGGTACAAGGAGTGAAAAGAAATCACACACAAAACTATAATCTATCTAAAGTAATTTGGTTGGATGGGAAACGTTGACATCCCTTACCTCAACTCTAATACTGTCGAGGTCTTTAAAATCAAACCCCTCCCTTCCGTTGCATTTGATATATCAAGATCATGACCACTACTTTGTTTTGCAGACTATGTATTCACTCCTTAGTTATTGGGAAGAGGGTCCGGACAACGATAGATTTCCTTGGTTTGAGAACCTTGTAAAACTCTCTTTGAAACGAAAAAAAAATATAAAACCCTGATCGAAAACGCTCCACAGCTACAAACTCTTGTCCTCAAGGTATATATTAAGTAATTGTTTCGTTGTTACTTGCACTTTAAGTTAGAGTATATTATCTTATATGGTTACTCTCCAGGGCTTGCATTGCATCATCGATTGCAGTGTTTAACTCAATGAGAATGTAGTGGAGGACTGGAGGTGCTAGAGATCTATACATTGGTCATAGAGGAAGTGGTAAAGAATTGATACGCAGACGCGATGTTCTGTTCTTACAGATATTATTTTAGTTCAATTGGTCTTGCAACATATCTTTTGTACCATAGTATTTTTGACATCGCTTTGGTTAATATTGACAGCTCTACATTGACACATCATTTTTGGTCAAAATATTTAAAATTCCAAATGCAATACACAAGTGTCTCACCAATGTAAATAAAATTTGAAATTTTAAACAGGAAATGTTAAATTTATATTAGCTAGAGATCTGTTAAAATTTTCTCACCATTTCTTTCTTTTTTTCTATATATATATATATAAGAGAATTCAGAGAAGCCCTAATTGTTACTGCCTCGTCAATCATGCCGCAGAAAAAGTTAAGTGGGGTTATTGGTTTGAGATTTGAATAGAGTTTTAAAGATTTTAAATATTATGTAGAATCTATTGTTATTAGATCAAGAATTTGTTAAACTCTGTTAAAGTTTAGTATTATTAGTTTGTGATTTGTAAAAAGTCATTCTCAAAATACCCTTTTTTCAATTTCCTTTTAAAAATACCCCTATCTTGATCATTTTTTAAACTACCCTTTTATGAACAAAATGACCAAATTACCCTTTAATGACAACAAAGAATGTACAAATACCAAAATCAAAAAATTCCCGCCAAAACGAAAATTTTCCGCCAAAACTGAAAATTTTTCCCGCCAAAACGAAAAAATTTCCCGCCAAAATCAAAAAAATTTCCCGTCAAAAAATTTCCCGCCAAAAAATATATTTTTCCGCCAAAATCGAAAAATTTTCCCGCCAAAAATGAAATTTATACCTTATAAAACATTGTAAATCCTTTTAAACACCTTTTAAAAGCGTTTACAAGGTGTTTAAAAACCTTTAAAAAGTTTACAAGGTGTTTAAAACCTTGTAAAGCGTTTACAAGGTGTTTAAAACCTTTTAAAACCTTATAAAAACATTTTAAAAGCATTTACAAGGTGTTTAAAACCTTGTAAAAGCTTTTACAAAGTGTTTAAAAACCTTTTAAAAACATTTTGAAAACCTTTTAAAAACCTTGTAAAAGCTTTAGATATTTAAAAACCTTTTAAAACCTATTAAAACCTTTTAAAACTCTTTAAAAATCTTGTAAAAGCGTTTATAAGGTGTTTATAGGTTTTTAAAAGGTTTCTTCTACCTTATAAAACCTTTTAAAAACCTTGTAAATTTTTTTTGGCGGGAAAATTTTTGTCGAAAATTTTTATCAAAATTTTTTGGACAAAAATATTTTTGGCGGGAAAATTTTTTCGAAAATTTTTTGGCGGGAAAATTTGTCGGAAATTTTTTGGCGGGAAAATTTTGTTTTTCTTTTTATTAAATAAAATATTTTTTATTTAAGGGTAAAATGGTCATTAAAAATTAAAGGAGGGTAAAAATAAAAATTGCCAGAAAAGAGGGTATTTTTGAAAAGGGGTATATCAAAAAGGGTATTTTTAACAAATTCTCTTTATAAAAAGTCATTTAAAATCTTAACAAATTTGGTTTATTGGATTCAGACTTTTATAAAGTCACTAGATTAGGATCCGTCCGATGTGCGGATTTAGAATTTTTAAAATAAAATAAAATTTAACAAAGAATATAAAGTAAGTATTTTTAATAAGTAAAAACTATCTATAAAAGTAAATAGATACACCAAGGTGTCCAATGTAAATATATGGTGTAGAAAGTCTGACTCTGCGGTTGAGACTATTAATCACATTTTTTTTGAATGCCCTCACTCGTGGGACGTTTATGATTTATCTCTAACTCTGGTCTCATCAGAGAGTTTTCCATATGAGTCGGTGTACTCAAATTTGGATTTTGTTTTCTGGAGGGATGTTTTTCAATATAGTGATCTTGATCAACTTCTTCCATTACCATGATTTTTATGGGCAATCTGGAAGGCCATAAAAAAAAGGTTTAGAGATCGAGACGGATGATATAATTGCTCAGGCTTTGGGCGATAAGTTAGCCTGGGAAGAGGCGCTATATTTTACGGCGGTCATGTCGGCTCCATCTCCGTCCTCGGATGTCCAGGTTTCTTCACCTTGTTGTCAAATTAATGATTCTTGGAAAGCAACCAATGAGCATTCATGATTCGGCTGGTGGTGTTGTGTTCGTGAGGAGCGAACCTTGTTGTTGGGGGTCAAGTGTCTAAGACGGAGCCCCTCTCCCTGCATACAGAGTTAGAAGCGTTGTTGTGGGCCATGGAGCAGAACGTGTTGTGGGCCATGGAGCAGAACGTGCTGAGTTACTCACTATAGTGCATTCCCATGAATATTGGCCATCCTTCTTCAACTTGCTACATGAGTTTAATTCGCTGTATTTTTTTCCACTATTCTCCATCTCTTGGATCCCGCATGCGACAAATTCGAAGGCGGATTGTCTTGCTCGTGCTTCGCATTCTCTTATCTCTGAAATTTCTTTTATAAACTCCTTCCCTCTGGCTTATGCAACTAATCGAGGAAATTTCTTTTAATTTATTGTTTGGTTGAAAAAAAAATAGATACACTTTTAGTTAAAGAAAATAGTTGTAGATGAGTTCAAAAGTATTAAAATCAAATTAAATTTAACAAATAATATATATGTAATTCTTTTCGTTAGTAAAAACAATGTATAAAAGTAAAGAGATAAACTTTTAGTTATAGAAAATATTTTTTTTTTGCTATAATACACTAATGTATATCCATTTACAAATCTACTGTCTACATTACCAATAAAAGTTTATTTGTACACACAAATATATTTTACTGTTAAAATATATTCTTTAGTCTTAAGTCTTAACTACTACCAACAAATTGTTTTTATGTCTTTTCACTTTAACATATTTATAGTTACAAAAACGCATACGTTAATCTTACATACTCCTATCATATATATTACAATAGCAGCTCTTTGAATAAATTATTTGATTGGTGAAAAAAATATGAGACGATCTATTTTTTTTACTTCAACAATCTTTTTCTTTATGTAAATGTGAGTAATTATATTTTTTTAGAAACAGTAACTAATTGTATAATTTTACAATCATTTTTTATCTTATATAAAAAGTAATATTTTTCTTGTAATATAGCAACTAAAAATTAAATTAAGTAAACAATATTCTAATTTTGAATTTTTTGGTATATATATATATATAATTTATCTTATAATTAGATTTTAAATAAAATTAGATTTTATTTTATCTATTTACTTTTATATAAAACCTTTTTAGGTTATCTTATAATTAGATTTTAAATAAAATTAGGTTTTATTTTATCTATTTACTTTTATATAAAAGCTTTTTAGGTTAGGTTTTGAATTTTTACATTTTTATATTTTAAAATTTTAATAATGAATTGACATGTGTCAACAATTGAATGATATAATTGACACGTGCCACGATCTTGTTAATAAGTAATTTTGTCATAGAGGTTTATACAATAAGATTAAAAGTTTTGTGTTATTCAATTAAAACAAAAGAATCTAGGATTGTTAATGAGTTCAAATATTATGTTATTGGTTCATGATTTTAAATATTTTCTATATAAAATAAAGTCATGGAAAATATCACAAAAATACATTTATTGTTTGGAGAACTTTACAAAATTTTAGATAACTAATCAACAAAATTCTAGCAATCTTTTAACCATTTTTCACTTATTCACTTTTAATGATTTTGTTAAACTCTTCAAAATCTTAATAAATTAGAATCACCCCCTAAGGCTCCTCTCCTTTTGCTCTAGTTCTCGTCGTTCATCTTCGAATCAATCCCAAAGGTTCCGTCTTTTTCTCTCTTCTAATAAGTTCTATATATATCGTTCTCTGATGCAGAGGAGACATATATATGTCGACTTTTCATTAATCTTCTAATATTGAACTTACTCGTAGGATTTAGTGGCGACGAAAATGGTAGAGTATGAGTGTGAAGATGCAATCAGCTCTCTTCCAGACGAGATACTTGCTCAGATCTTGTCCTACCTGCCCACGAAACGAGCTGCTTCAACTTCAGTTCTGTCTAAAAGATGGAGAACTCTCTTCTCACTGATGAATCATCTCTTTGCGTCGGAACACCATCTCGACTTTGACGACACATATTTCTTGAACCCCAAGCTAAGTAAACAGCAGAGATCAAGAAGACGAAACGAGACTGAGCAAAGCTTCAGAGCTTTCGTTGAAAAAACACTGTCTTGTAGTAACAGACCCTTAAACAAATTCTCACTAAAACATCGAGAGGATCTTCACCACATGGATCAGACCAATAGATGGATATCTAATGTTTTGGAACGAGGCGTCTTGGAGCTCGATCTTCGCATAAAGACCACTTGGTTGGGGAGGCCAACACGTCCTCTTCCCTCAGATGTATTCACAAACAAGACTCTCGTTAAGATGACATTAGGAACATTGCTTTTAGTTGGAATTGGTCCTCCAAAAGTGTTCCTTCCATTGCTCAAGAGTCTCTCCCTTGATACAGTTTACTACGTACAGGAAGAGGAAGGCTATTCCTATTCCACCTCTTTTGCCGAGGTGATGCTTGAAGGTTGCCCATTCCTTGAGGAATTTTTCCTAAATCACATTTCAATTCTCCAAGACGAAGCTCCAGGCCCATCCAATATGATATCACATGAAACCCTTAAAAGACTCACAGTTCACAGAAGATGCGAACAAATGGAATTTGACACGCCCAATCTTGTCTACCTCGACTACTCTGATTACTCTACATATGGTATTGAATCGGCTAATTTCGTGGATTCCCTTGTGGAAGTCCGCCTCGATCTTGATATACCATGGCGGGGACGGGCGAGAACTTTCCGTATGAATAATATAACGGGAGCAATTGAATGCATGACTAACGTTGAGATCCTTCACCTCTCTTCCAACACTGTTAAGGTCTACAATTCCTCACATTTCCCTTCCTTCTTCTCTGATCAAAATAACCATGTCCATGACCACTAGTGTTTGTGTTGCAGCTTATGTATAATAGACTCTATGATTATTGGGAAGAAGATCAAGATGGTTGCGGCTTGAGTTTTCCACGGTTTGAAAACCTTGTTAAACTCTCTTTCGAGACAAGATCGAAACGACAACCACGTTGGAAAATGCTAACAGTTGTGATGGATAAGGCACCAATTCTTGAAACTCTTGTCCTCAAGGTACATTTTACTTGTTTGTTTTTGTTACTTGCACGTTTAGTATGCTAGCTGCCTTATAATTGTATATATGGTTGTTCTCCAGGGCTTGTACTCTATCCGCTATGAAGGGGTCTCCGTCAATGAGAATGTAGTGAAGGTGCTAGAGATTTATGGCTACAGAGGAGGTCGTAATGAATTGAGACAACTGAACCGTTTCTTGACCCAGATGAATTGTCTTCAAGTGATCAAAGTGGAAATTGATGCTGCAATAGATGATATCGACAAGAGACTGCAAATTACAAACGACCTTCTTTCTCTTACCAAATGCCAAGTCCAGTTCTTGTGAGAATATTATTTATCTATATAACCAAATTGGCTGCTATACTAATTAAGTGGCTATTTCTTAGGACTTTTATATAAGTACTAGATAAGGACCCGCCCGATGTGCGGGTTTAAAAATTCGTAAATAAAATTAAATTTAACAAAAATATATTAAAATTTATTGTATGTTATTTAAAATTTTTTTGGCTATAATACACTGATTTATATACATTTACAAATATTTTATATATGTTACCATTAAAAATGTATTCTTACACCTAAATATATTGTATGTTACAAATATATTCGTTACCACCACCTAAAAAATGTCTATATGAACACATTAAGCTAACTATTATATATCTCTTTGATTTCACTTTTGCATTTTTTTTTTAATTACAAAAATTGTTGCTTCAAAAGAATTTTCAAATAAAAAATATATTACATAGTATACTAATCAATTATTGTTTTAAGAAAATATACTAATTAGTGATGTATCATCACAATAGTGTATGACCAACCACAGAGAGAACTCGCTCTGCCCTCCTCCCTCCTCCGTCCCTTATGGAGAGAACCTTGTGTCCAACCTCATCTACCATGGGAAAAACCTTGGTTCCGCCTTCCTCCCTTGGAGAGATAACCATGCATCCAACCTCCTCTACTTTCTTCCCTTGGAGAGATAACCTTGCGACCAACTTCCTCCACCATAGAGAGAAATCTCGGCTCTGCACTCCTCCTATGTGGAGAGAAAATCTTCACATCTTTTAGCTATCTCCAAATGATTTGCTCCGACAACCAAAGAAACTAAAGACCATTTTCTTACGTCACAAAATCTTTAGAGAGTAACTAATGTTAAATTTCTCAATGTATTCGTGAAGTTTCTTTGACATACCATGATGTAGCTTCTGTCTTTGTAACGCCCTGACAGCCACCTTCCTTAGTGGGCCCCACGTCCACTCCCGACCCGTGGGCCCATCTATATCCGACGGCGGGTCTGTTACATCTGGGAGGCTTTAAATACTTTACCGACTTTACAAATCACAACATGATATTTCTCTGTGTTTTGTCCTCACTTGCGCAGTTCCTACAATCATTTCCCAGAAGGTCACCCATCCTGAAACTACTCCAACTCAAGCAAGTTTAACTCCGGAGTTCGCTCAGGATCCTTGACCGAAAAGATAAGTGCACTTTTGGTGACATAGGTGGCCAAAACAATTTTTTTAAACCTCCTGCAAATCAAGGTGTCACAGTCTCCGAGCTCATATGGATCTTTCAACAACGATTTATGTATTTCCAATCTATCTATCTATGTTTGTTGTAAGCTTGTATTTATTAGCCTATTTTATCCAACCATTAGGTTGATGAGCTTCTACTCGTTATCTCCTTTTGGGATTTGAATGAATGTTACTAATTATGTTTGCACAAAAAGAAAAGTGTCTATGACCAACCAATCAAGGTTGATAAATTAGAAGAAAATTAATTTGACAAAATTAAAAAAAAAATAATAGAAAATTATAAGCACGACAATATATGAATCTCAAGTAATTCAAAGATGAAAATATAAATTAATTAAAACCATCTAAACATACTCTAATAAATTTTAAAATACAGTATTAGAAAAAGAAGACGCATATATATATATATATTTTTTTTTTTTGGTCAATATTTTAATCTTACCTACTCCGAACTGAAAAAAGAGAAAGTAGGAGAAAATTTTGGTATATAAAAAAAAGAAAATTTTACTTTCCCATTTAAATTTTTTTACTTATAGATCAAAATTGAAGCAGTGTTTTTAAATAAATTATTTTGTTAGATGAAAAATATGAGACGATCTATGTTTATATAGAAGTGAGTATTTACAAAATTTAGAATTAATAGTTAACTGTATATTTTCCGTAATCCTTTTTCTATTTTTTTTTTGTAGAATTAATAACTTAAAATTCAAATAAGTAAATAATGTTATAATTTTGAAATTTATGAATATATATATATATATATATAATCTCTTTATAATTATTTGTTTTAAAAAACTTTTCAATTTTTATAATTTTTTGGTAATTATCCATTTATAGTATTAATATTATTTAAAACAAAATATTTTGTTTTTTGTTGAAATTTCAAATCTCTCCTATTAAAGAAAAAAATATTAACTTGTACACATGTCAAAATCTTGTTAATGACTAACTTTCAAAACCCAACTTTATATAATAAGATCCTTTTTCTTCTACGATTAGGCTAAAGAATTCAATATAACGTAAGATTATTTTTTAAAGTTTAATTATCGTAGTATTTTTAGGATTTTCTCTAGGATAACTACGTGTATCTTTATTGTAAAATTATCTGTATGATTTCCTTTATGTTTTTGAATTATAAATTTTTATTATTATTTTAATAATCTTATTATTTAAAAAATCTACAACATAATAAGATTTTGACACATGTCGTAATAAGATATAATCTCCTTATAATTATTTGTTTTAAAAAAAAACCTTTTAATTTTTTTTTAATTTTTTATAATTATCTTTTTACATTATTAATATTGTTTAAAACAAAATATTTTATTTTTTGTTGAAATTTCAAATCTTTCTTATTAAATATTAACTTGTACACGTGTCAAAATCTTGTTAGTGGCTAACTTTCAAAACCCAACTTAATATAATAAGATTGTTTTCTTTTAAGGTTAGGCCAAGGAATTCAATATAACGTAGGATTATTTTTTAAAGCTTAATTATTGTAGTATTTTTAAGATTTTCTCTAGAATATTTACGTTTATCTTTATTGTAAAATTATCTGTATGATTTCTTTTTTGTTTTTGAATTATGAATTTTATTATTATTTTAATAATTTTATTATTTAAAAAATCTACAACATAATAAGATTTTGACATATGTCAAGATCTTTTGAATCAGTAACTTTTGAAACCATACTTTATATAATAAGATTAATTTTCTTTTAATATTAGGCTACGGAATTCAATATAACGTATGATTGTTTTTGTATAAGTTTAATTATTGTAAAATTTTTAGGATTTTCTTTATAACAACTACGTGTATCTTTATTGTAAAATTATCTGTATGATTTCTTTTATGTTTTTGAATTATGAATTTTTTTTGTTTGGACGATTTTTTTTTTAGAATTACAAAATTGTAGAATTTAGAACATAATAAGATTTATTATAATAATCTTATTATTTTAATAATCTACAACATAATCATATTTTGACACATGTCGCGATCTTATGAATTAGTAACTTTTGAAACCATACTTTATATTAAGAATTATGATAAATATCGCGAACTTATGAATTAGTAACTTTTACAACGTAATAATAAGATTTTATTTTTATTTTCCTAATCATATTATTTTAATAATCTATATCATAATAAGATTTTGACACATGTCCCGATCTTATCAATGAGTAACTTTTGAAACCATACTTTATATAATAAGATTTTTACAAACTATGCTTTATTATTGAGAATTCAATATACCCTCCTCTAGTTATCCACTAGATTCATATAATCTTTCTGCATTTTCTTGAAGTAGAAAATGTTCTTCATAAGAAAAGGATGGAGAAAAACTACAAAATAAGTTACTCCAAGATTAAGGAAATTATTATGATTTAGATCTAAAAGCATAATCATTTAAAATTTATAATTAGGAAAATAACTCCAATGAAGTCCGTAGCATTTCAGAAGCAAGTAAAATGGAGTACATTTTTGACTCACAATGTATTAAAAGAATGAAAATAATGAAGATATGAAATAATGAAAGTAATCAAGACACATATTGAGAGAAACTGAAGAAAATTAAAAAATTAAAAAAATAAATAAAATATGATACAAAGTTACACACAACAAAAAGATCCATTGTTGTCTGTACAGCTTTGTCGAATTTAACACATCAAATTGATCCTCAAAAAAGAAAAAAATGAAAAACCGAAATCATCATGGTTCACAGATCGGCCTTTTGTTAAGTCAAAATGTACGTACGTGGTCTTCGACTGAGAGAGTATAATAATATTTTCACGTGAGGGAGCTTTGGTCGTCGTGACAGAGCTCTTTACGGAGCTTACGAGAGAAGAGCTGACACGCGTCGACGCTAAGATCAACAGCGGCGGAGAGAGCAACGAAGAGAGCTGCGTCGGCCATGCATGTCACGTGCTGTGCTCCTACGTGGACCACCGGCTTGCTCACTTTTCCTTCTCCTTCGACGCTCGTACCCATCACGAACCCTTTCACGGGGGATGATATTGCCGGCGACTCCCCTTGGCCTGAAACTCTCCTATCAATACTGAACTTTCCTCCTAGTTTTGTGCTCATTGTCCCTGTTTCCATTTTCAATTATAATCAGATTCATTACAATGACTGTTTTAAGTGTTTATTTGTGTTAGCAAATCATGTAATATTTCCGACATCTTGAGGATATCTTTGGTATTTTTCAGTTAGCTTGAAATGTATTATTCGCATTACCATACTAAATCATTTGGTCGGTTAGTAATGTGGATTTGACCCACATTATATATAGTATTTAATGATAGCTTATAATTATAAATTTGTTACCTTCTGCAATGGGAATGCCGGTGCTAGTACTATTATCCCTCACGAGCTCGAACTTGTAACCCAATCCATCAATAGCTCCTCTCTCACGCCAAGCCTCAAGACGTCCCCACGGTTTCCAACTACTGACACAAGTTCCGTGAGGTCTAAGGATTAGCCACGCACCAGGGTTTGACCTAGAGACTCGGTCTGACCCTGGAGATGCCACGAAAGGAGTGATCATCGAAGCTGCTGCTACAGGTGATCCCGATAGATCATGGATCGTTATCATCCAACCTTTACGTTCTCTCGCTTGTTTCTTCTCCCATTGGTCACCTGATAGTGTTCTTGTGATCCATCCTCTACTACTGTATGTGAATCCTGATGGTAGTGACCTAAACCAAAAAAAAAACAGAACCGAATCAACACACTAATTGTAAATCAAATTAGACCAGTGGTTTAGAGATTCTTTAATTACCGAGATCGTCCGTTACGGTCGGAGCTGAATTTGCAGCTAAAGACAGGCTGTTTGAGATTATCTTGAATCTGGTAAACCACAGGGCTACATTCCGGTTCACCACCGAATTGGAAAACAAACCGAGGATCCGGTTCAGCACGAACCAATAGATGTAACCGAGCCGACGGTTTATCACCACCTCCATCTCCGCCAAGCTTTTTCCAGCCGCTATGAAACGCGACGGTTCTACTCAACGCCGCAGCGAGATCAACCGCTACCTCGACTCTACCTAAAAGCTTCCCGGAAGCGACGCCGCAAGTGTGTCCCGTGCGTCCGGCGTAGACGGAGACTCGGAGAGAGATCTTTTTGCCGGAGACTCGTCGGATGGCGTCGGCGTCGAGGTGAAACCCTGGAGCTGAAGTGGAGGATTCAGGGGGAGAAGAAGCGTCGGAGAAGGAAGAGAGAGGGAGAAGCGCTTTCTGAGAAGGGAAGTGTTTGATCCGGAGCTTACAGTAACAAGGAGTAGAAGAAGGGTGTACTTCGCCGCCGATTTGCTTGTTTGTAGCTGTCTCCGGTAGTCTTAGCGCGAGGGAATCTATTGTGAGCCGTACAAATGGACATGGATCCATCACTCTATATATAAATCCTTTTTGTTCGTTCTTCTTCTTTAGATTTTGAGATTTTAGTATATTGAGAGAGAAGAAGAAGAAGAAGAAGAAAGAAAGAGTTTCATGAGGAGCAGAAGAGAGCAGAGGTCGTCGTTGTTTCTCGTCGGTCGTCTTCATTGATGGGTTCTCTTTGTTTTTGTAGGAGCAGCAACATGAGAGAGTTAGTGGGGTCCAGTTGTTCTTTCGTAAACGATAAATTTATTTTTATTTTTATGTTTTTTCGATTATTATTTTTCTCATTGGTCGTATTTTTATGATTTGTTTATTTAATCCCGGGAAAATCGGCGGCACAATAAAACAATTCATCATTTTTTTTGTAATTTATTTTTCTTTCTTTCTTTTTTAAGTTTTTGTTTTTATTTTTATTTTCCCTTGTTGAAGCACAAATGTAATCATCATGAATTCATGATACATGAATCTCTCTTCCATATTTTTTTTTGTTTAAAAGCAAATTTATATATTATTATTTCTCAGACTTTGCTTTTTAAATTTTAGCAAAGAATAACCTTTCTTAAAATTCTAGTTAACTATTGTGATTAAGAAAATCTAGATAATACTTAGAAAATATTAAATGTTGAAATAGAAATTAATTAAGTAACGATAAATCATATATTTAATTAAATAAAAGATAGTATTAATTATGAAAACTACTCCATCTTCTCGCTGCACATTAATTTGAAATATTAGACAAAATACACACAAAAAAAAATTGATTTGATTTGTTTGGATTTTGAAATAAAGAAATTGATAGAAATATTTTTAAAAAAAAAAAAAACAAAAAATATGGATGGAAGAAATGAAACAGAGCAAGAGAGAAGTATGCATGGGATTGGGTTCAAGTAGGTCCAAAATCCAGCTGTACTGAGTTGTAATCCGTTTGGTAGTGGCTTTACAGTAATTTTGCCCACATATGAGTTATTTTAATGAACTAGTCCGTCGCCGTGTAACGCCGCGTCAGGGAACGTCGGCGGGAGAGAAGGAGTAGCGACGTGGCATTTCGCTGGCTACTATTTTTGTCGTCTTCCGTCCCGATTTGTTCGGCGCTTCTCTCTAGATCCTTCCTTGTCTTTCTTGACGGCGCTTTCAGACTTTTCTAGCAGTTGGTGCCGTTTCACTGATTTTTTATTTTATTTTTAAGTTAGTTATTTTATTAGAATCTGTTAAATCGTTATTAGAGTTACCAACTCCTCGTATCTAGAGAAGAAAAAAAATCATGAATCTATACTACTACGGGAAACGAGCTATTTCCCCCCCCCAAAAACTATCATATCTCGCTGTATGAAGCCCGAACTTTAGCCACAATCTATATAGCCCTGTCAACTATGACCACTTTCCGTTTCTCCTCAAATTAAAAGTTCTGCACCTATATCCCCCTGAAGAAAAAGTTCTATATCTATTTACACCTATCTCTTTAGGCTATATAGATTGTGGCTAAAGTTCGGGCTCCATCCAGCGAGATATGATAGTTCTTGGGGGGAAATAGCTCGTTTACCCATACTACTACTAACTACTACAAATACATTAGCAAAGTTGCTCTGCTTGAAAAAAAAAAAAAAAAAAAAAGTTGCTCTGCTTGAGAATTAAATCAAGAGAGTGAGAGACCGACCATGAAATGTGTTGGCTTACTCTCCAAGCAAAAGCAAAAGAGTTTTAGATTGAAATTTTATTAACATGTAGATTAGAGATATGGAAAGTGCACATGAAGACACATATGCATCGAGTGTACACTCATCATCATTTACAAGTTTATACGCATTTGCATCTCATTGTTTACTAGTTTTTATTTTTTGTTCATCATCATTCAACTAATAAGTAGATATTTCGTCACGCTATTATTAAACCTTTTTTCGATCATCACATTCATTTTTTAGACTAGTAGTAATAGTGTTAGTGTTGGTATACTATGTTAAATTTCACTATATCGGTTATCCAGTGACTATTATTGCTAATTTACTACTGTGTTAATTTAACAAGACTTATATAAAGCATGTTGATTTATGTTAGTGTTGTTGTTGTTGTCTTGTGTCGCACTATTAGATTCAACCCGTATAATTGTTTTATTTGGATCAAATCCGTATAAATTGTTAATAAGATGAAGTATTTATTCCCCTAATCATTCCAATTATATATAGCATGCAAGAGACTCATTCATACCATATGATTGATTGTTGTACAATAGCTGAATGGAAAAGTTTAACTAAAATCAATGCTAAAACAGCAAGTTCACGTACATTTATAAACTGAAATCATGTATACACATAGTTGACTTTTATTTTATAATAGAGACCTTTTTCACTTTCTTTTTGTCTAAGGATCTTGTATAGGAAGCTTCTTTTAATGAGTTGCAATGAATTGGTTAGCGGATTAAAGAAAAACTAGATTAGGAGCACGGATTGAAATTTGTTTTATTTATATTATAATTTTAGAATAAAATATGATTTCAAAGATCATGATTAATGCTAGATTAGGACCTTAAAAACTTTTAAAATCAATCATATAAATTATATTTTATTTACAATCTAGCATTAAGTTTTAATGCTAATCTAGCACTAAGTTTTAATTTTTAATTTCTGAATACGATCCCGAAGATCACGATTAATCTTATTAAATTAGCGAGATTTGATATACTTTTTTTTATGATTGAGAGTATATTTTTATCCTTTTAATAACTTTTTTATTTATGTGGTTTATCAATAAAATCTCTAGAAAATAAATTGGTAATATTGTAATTCTAGATATTTGGAACCATATACGTGATCTTCCGAAAATAAAGTTTGGAATATTCATGAACTATCAATTTGGAATAACCGGTTTAAGATTTTTGGTTACAATTAAGGTTTTATTTGTAACAATTAATATATAGAGTAATTTATAACCTTGATATAACATATTTGTAACCATTTACTAAAATTATAAAGTCTATCAAAACAATGTTGTGTACTTCCGTTATTATAAAGACGATCATCTTTCATTAACCCAAAAAGAAAAGAAAAACAAAAAACTCGTTATTTGTGTTAGCTATATACTATAATTCTATGCTTAGCCTATGTTGGTAATGCTTAGTAAACATGAACACTATATTGACATATTGCAAAGTTCAATCGACAATTCTAAAGTTTATGATTAGTCTAGGTAGTTATTTATCAACCAACCAACTAATGGTAGTTCGATAGTTAATAGTTTTGTTGATTAATGTTTGTATTTGACCAATGTAAATTTCACTAATTGAGTTCGATAATGGAGATATGGTTATCAAAGATTCGTGATTTTGTTCTTTTGGTATTACGGCCACATGCATGTAATAATATGCTATGAAATCCTATACACATTAATTAACGACAAGCAACTTAACATTTCTTTAGTAAATGTTTACATTTTATGCAATTTCTCAAACAGCTATCTTATTATAATATACATGTTCAAGTAAAATTTTGGTCATTCGAATTTCGTATTAAACTTTACATCTATTTTGTTGTTTGCTCATAATTTATATATAAAGTGCATGTACATGCATATTGCATTCCCATTTTGTAGATGATGAGATGCACTTACTTTTCTTAATGTTCCTAAGTTATAGGACAATAGAAGCCTTTTGGTAAAGTAAAAAAAAAAAAAAAAGAAAAAAGAAGAGACTATTAATTGAATTGATTATTGCATAAATTTAGCACCCTAATTGATAAATTGGGAATGCTTCACTGAAAATCATTTCATTGCCGTCCAAAATAAAATATTTGTTTTGGATATTTTTCTGCTCAAACTTGGATATATGTTAGTACTATAAACATCGCGATCACGTGCAAAGATATTGAAATAGATATGTGTCTCTATTTTTAACTGTCTGTGATAGGACGTATCCAGTTTCTCTTTTAGCTGTATAGTTCGCGTTTGGCAAATACATTGATATTAATAAGAATTTGCCCAAGTTGCTAGTTTTTTTTTTTCTTTTTCTTCCTCATGAATTTTCAATGCCTTTATGGTTGCAAATGCATTTTATGTAAGTAGTAATACTCTCCTCACAAATGAAAACAAAACCTCGAACAATCAATTTACTTGCTATATGCGCTAGGGCCAACCTACTAGGCAGTAGGCTCTAGGTCCCTTCTATTCAGAATCACTTTTGATATGGACTATAGAGTCTGGTCGGATTCCTTCGACCCACGGATTTGTAAAACCATGTTAGGTCGTATGCATCCAGAGTTATTCACATCCCATAAAACATATCGTTTGACATAACACTAACACATTCATACGGTATGCTATCACTCTTTGAACTAGGGTTTTCTATGTTTTATCTTTTTGGTTGGGATGTATTGAACTAAACCTTATCACTCTTCTACGTAAAATACTAAATCTCATACTTATAAATTGTGAGTTTTAGATAGATATATGTGCATTGTTTTAATTACATTGAGAGTGTTAATACACACGCATATTCAGGTTTTCTCATCTAGATAACAAAAAAAGAAGAAAACAACTTTCCCGACAATAATCATGCGAATTACTGAAACATGGATAGGTCCACCATTATTATCCATTTGCATTTTGGCCATTCAACAAGCTCGGTCTCTTTTTTTCCTTGTTCATAAATGATTTTAATTTGTTCGCTTTTCCAAATGCATCTTTCTGTCGCTTTTTTTTTTTTTTTTTCTTTTGGTGGCAAAAATGTCGTTTTCTCTTCTCCCCCCTTTTCCGGGATTTTACCTATCACAGTGTAATGAAATTGCATGTTCCTCTCTTGCCATTGGCAAGTTCCATTGTAATGTCTCCATCGATAGGTCAAACCATTCAAAGGGACCAAGACCCCTCTTATTTTCTTTTCCACACACATTCAATCTATAGGGACCCTCTAATCTATTCAATTTCTTAGTTGATATTGTAAAGAAAATGTAAGCTTTGTAGAGACTTTTGATTAGGTTCTTTTGCGGACGCAAACGCGTTTGAAGTGTTGGGATGACGTGTTTTTAAAATCATTCATAAAAAAGCGTTTCATACCGTTTATAGTTTAGAAACGGTTATTAGCCGTCCAAGAATTGTTTTATCGTGTGACTATGCATGAAACACACTTAACAGCACTACCTAGGGAACATTACAACGAACTACTAATATTTAACAAGTTATATAAGATTATGAAATTAAATCTTGTAACGTATCTAACAACTCACATGATCTACAATGTCACATTTTTTTATCAACTATATATGTCACATTTTTTTCTCAACTATATCTAACCAACTAAGCACTTAACACTACTCTATAATCAAGCTGATTTTTTCCTGCATATAGGTCCAAAAGGCACCAAGTGGCATACCTGCATATCTCTACGCAATATGATGCCAAACAAATGCATATCAACTTGATCATAATTCAGATATTGTCTCATCGTTTTATTTTAACAATATTATATTATATCGGTATGAACTTGAATGATGATATAATATAGCGATATCAATATAACAATAAAAAAATGATTATGAAAGAATTTGTCTTCTTAATTTTTTCAAAGAAAAACCACAAATCATTTCTGAAATTCATCAGTAATTCGGTGTTGATTTTTCTTTACATTAAAAATTTCTGTTACTAAAATATATTAGTTTATAGTATAAATTTGTAAAAGGATAATACACCATAATACAGTTTAGTAGTGTCATTTTGTAGTAAGAAAAATACATGATTATTACTATCTTGTAGTTCCACGCATCCAAAGTAACATATAGATTAACTAACGTCTGGAATGACGTGAGGATGAGTCAGGGAGGGAGACAAAGGAGTGAGATCGAATCGGGTCAAGATTATCTGGTTGGGACCCGTCACATGCACATGGACCCTGCTCTACCTAATCCAGGTTAATAATCTTATGATTCTCTCTCGTTTAAATTACCTTAAAAACTCTGAACACATTATTATTATTTTTATAAATAATTACTGAAATTAAATAATTAAAATCGGATCTTTGGTTCTCCGACCATACTCACGAAGATCATGCTCACGACATAATGCTTATGTTTCTCCAATTTTGATCTTCCCTGAGATTAGATTCCCTCTTCATTGTCTTGTTTCTTGTTAATTTGTTAGGGTTCCTATTCTCTCACATTATTCTTATTTGGTAAATAGAACCAAAAATTATTGGTAGAATGGGAAACTTGTAGAAAGAAAAAAAAAAAAAAAAATTGATAAAGGATTTTTATTGATAAGTCAAAAATCTCTAATTGCTTGTAACAAATTCAAGCCCATCTATCAATCAATGTGTCCAAGGAAAGCCTTTTTGGCCCAATTCAACATCCCCCAAGAAAAAAATATCACATCTCTCTAATTAGAATTATGCATATGGATAATTTAGTAACAAATGGTATAGTCGGTCCCGAACATTACCAAAACACGATTACAGATGTAACGTATACACTAAAACTTAACTAAAAATTATGAGAGCACAAAGCCAATCAGAAAGTGCCACGTTATCAATCTGGTCACTAAAAGACGACGTGGCGTGATATCATTGGCTAAATTACGCAAAACTGCCTAACAAGTGAATGAATTAAAAATCACATGATTAGTTTTGAAGAACTCACGGGAACGTTCTTCTAGCTTCCGTTTATGCGGCGTTCGTAGAAGAAAAGCTCAAAACTCAAATCCATAAAAGCTCTCTGGAATCGTACTGAGATAACCTCGGATCCTCGAAATCGAACCAACATGTCTTCTCCTGGCGAGTGAGTCCCCTCCTCCATCTCCTTCTCTTTCGTTTGTTTTGTTTTTGTTATTTAGTACTTCGCTTCGATTCGATCGGGAGTTAATTAGTGGGTAGTTCGTGCCCAGGATTATGATTTAGTTTGAGCTTCGTATAGTGTCTTCAAGCTAAGACTCGATGGTATCACAAATCCGTAGCTTTTTTAATGAAATTATCAAAAAAAAATTGAGTCTTTATTTTTCTTGAGACAAAGAGCTATATGCTTTCTTTAGCTGATTCTTGAATCTTGATTACAACTTACAAGTTTATAGAAGGATGGAATATGTAATGTAATTTAAGTTTCACAGTATCTGTCAAATTGTTTCTCATAGTGCTTGTTCTGTGGTGTGTATATATATTGGTTGCAGATACTATAACTCACTTCCACCAATAACCAAAGCTTATGGAACCTTGTGCCTTTTCACTACTGTTGCTAATCAGCTCGGTTTAGTTGCTCCGGTGTTCATTGCTTTGATTCCTGAACTTGTTATTAAGCAGTTCCAGGTAAAAGAATGTTTCTTTTAATGATTTTCTTTACTCACACAAAACTGTGTCCATCCCTAACTTCACTTATTCATTGTGCAATTTTGATCTGTTTTGGTGTTTTGCAGATATGGAGGCTGATAACAAACTTCTTTTTCCTCGGTGGTTTCTCTATCAATTTCGGTATACGTCTGTTGATGATGTGAGTGTTATTGTTTCCCTATATATATGCAGAAAGCTAAATTTCTGCTTTTGTATATTGTAACTTACTCTCTGGACTGATTGTGCAGAGCAAGATATGGAGTTCAACTTGAGAAAGGGCCATTTGAAAGGCGGACAGCTGACTTTTTGTGGATGATGATCTTTGGATCCTTGACTCTTGTGGTATGTTTTGCTCTCCCTATATTTCTTCTCCCACTGATCATTGTTCTTTGTTCTTTGAGAACCTACCACAGTGTAGTTTATGTATATGATATACCACAAAGTAGATAATAGCAGGTACGTAACTTAAGATATCCCAAAGTTATGATAATCAAAAGTTCTTAAAAGAATTTAACCTAAGGTTGAAGTTTTTTCAAAGCGAGTTGAGTCAAGCTTTTGGGAGATGTGTTATTCTTATACTTGTGAATCTGTGTGTGTTAAAACAGCTTAACTTTCTCAAATTTCTCAGGTTTTATCATTAATACCATTTTTCTGGACACCGTTCCTTGGAGTTTCTCTTGTGTTCATGCTTCTATATCTCTGGAGCCGAGAATTCCCAAATGCCAACATCAGTCTATACGGTCTTGTCACTCTCAAGGTATTAAAAGTGTTTATTTGGGTAGCTCATTCCAAGCCACTCTTTCTTTAGTATATAATGTTAATGGTGAAAGTTGTAATTACTTTGACAGGCTTTCTACCTCCCATGGGCAATGCTAGCACTAGATGTTATCTTCGGCTCTCCAATCATGCCAGATCTTCTTGGCATCATAGCCGGACATCTATACTACTTCCTAACTGTCCTCCACCCTCTTGCCACTGGAAAAAACTACTTGAAAACCCCAAGATGGGTGTATCCTTGATTCGAATTCTCGATTATTTCCAAATGATTTCTTCTCTCGCTTCTCAGTATTTGCTTTGCTGTGTTATCCCTTGACATTCTCAACAGTAACAAAATTGTAGCAAGATGGAGGATTGGAGCTCCAGTAGCAAGTGTTCGACAAGCAGGTGGCGTAGGAGCATCAGGAGCCGGATCTGGAGGTGGAGTAGGAGGTGGAGGAGCTTATTCAAGTGCACGTGCCCCACCAGAGAGCTCGAACACAGCATTCAGAGGTCGATCATATCGTCTCACCGACTGAAATAGAATCTTCACCTCGTTTCTTTGTTTTCAATATCCCAAATCTTTCTCAAAACGATGCCACTAACAAGTCCCAGGGTTAGCTTTTGTTGTTTTTTTCGAGCAGTACAGTTTTTGAATATATGACTTTGTAGGCAAGAATCTTCGGAGGTTTTAGACTTTTAGTACAAACAAACACAATGTTGTATTCAAATGCTTGGTGCCGTTTTTACGCATAAATCAATCTCTTTGGTCACACAACACTTCAATCATACTAGATGAATACCCGCGCTATGCGCGGGCTTATAAATTACCATTTTTAAATAATTTTGTTATTAATTTGGTTTTTTATGTAGACTTTATCTATTTTTAATTGTAGAAATCTTGAAAAATAGAATTTTGATTTTGATATTTTTTAATACTTTAAATAGTTTTTTTCATATTCTAATTGAATTGTTAGATACATGCATGGACAACTTTGTTTTGAGAGCGTAAATATTTTAAAATTCTTGTCTAAAACTTTTAAAAACAATTTCAAATGAAAGTTTGATCTAAAGATGCATATTTTGTAACAAATAGTTTTTTAGCTTCTCAGTTATATACTATGAAATACTAACATTTTAATTTATCAAGATTGCAGCTTCGTTAACATAGAATATAACTAAGATAGACATCTTCCTTTCATGTTAGCTCTTCAATTTCGTGAATATAATTCTAGAATTTAATTTTTATAATAATTTCATTTAATTTTCTTTTTGACAATTTCTAAATATTAGAATATGAAAACTCCTTCCTCTTTGTCTCTGTATTTTGCTAAACCATTCAATTATCTTCATTTGATAGTGAAGAAAACTCCAATCTTCTTTCAAAAAAATGTTTTTTTAGGGACAAATTTTAATGAATTTCTCTACAATATTAACAAATATCTCTACCATTGCTGCAGTTCTTCAAACTATTAACAAAATTGTAACTCCTAAACCATATATCTATAGATTCATGGTTTATGCCGAGAGGAAGGAATGTCTCTTTGATTCAATCTCGATGTCTCTTTGATTCAATCTCGATGTCTTTTTTATCTTTTGGTAATACATTTACTTTCTTGGGACATGTTATAAGCCTCTCTAAATTTTTTATGTAAATATTGAAACTGTTTTTATAATATAAAAAAATAAAATACATGAATGTTTCTTTGCTTTTAATGAGGATAGACATGTGGCACTCTCTCCACTGCTGATGTGTCACTCAGATGGAGAGAGTTGGCCATCTTTCATAATATAGATTATTGTACCACTACGAAATAAATCAGATGAGATTAGTAAAGAGGTTTGGTCGTAACAAGTTTGAATATTTTTTTTAAAAAAATTGTTATTGATTAAGAGTAATAATAATTCCTTACCTGAAAAATCCGTTGGTGATCGTTATAAATAGGGGAAAAAAAAGAAAAGGAAGTAAGTAGACGTGGCAATTAGGGAAATAAATGATTGAGCTATAACGAAGGCGAGACGTAAGCGTCATTAATTGAAATGGATCCTTTAATTTTTGAGATATTACGTAAGGCTAAGAATTCGTCTTTGTGATCCAACGGTTTTAAAAACCAATCTTCTTACCTCCCTCCTATTTATCTGAGAGAAGAAGTCACCACGCTGCACATAATAACGCAGAGCAGAGAGATCACAACAACAAAATTAATTAAGGAGAAGAAAGATGTCGTGGCAAACTTACGTTGATGAGCATTTGATGTGCGATGTGGGTGATGGTCAGGGACATCACCTTACCGCCGCTGCTATCGTTGGTCATGATGGTAGCGTTTGGGCTCAGAGTGCCAACTTCCCTCAGGTATAATATTCATTTTCAAAATATGTCATTGTGTACGTGTTTCATGTTTTGCCGATCGATAGATTTGAGGGTATATTCTTAAAGTTGTGGATCTGATGAAGTTTTGGTATAAAACAATGAATGAATGGGGATCCAATTTTTCTTAACTTTGATACCAAATCTTGCATGTTATCGTTATCGTTATGTATATTCCAGTTTTCATAATTGTCGTAAGCTTATTTATAATGTATATGATTCTAACAAATGATGAATGTTGTCTCATGGTAACTGTGGTTTGGTCTTTGATATATAGTTCAAGGGACAAGAGTTCAGTGATATAATGAAAGATTTCGATGAACCGGGTCACTTGGCACCCACAGGGTTATTCCTAGCAGGAGCAAAGTACATGGTGATCCAAGGCGAGCCCAATGCTGTTATCCGTGGCAAGAAGGTATAAAAACTTCACAATCAAATGCGATATGTTGTTACATATATATTTGTATGATTCAAAAGGGGTGGGATCATTAGAGCAATAATACATCGTTCTGACTATGTTATTGGTTTTGATTGAATAGGGAGCGGGAGGAATAACGATAAAGAAAACAGGACAGTCGTGTGTGTTTGGGGTCTATGAAGAGCCAGTGACACCAGGACAGTGCAACATGGTCGTCGAGAGGTTGGGTGATTACCTCCTCGAACAGGGTCTCTAGAAACTTGTCATTTGCTTTTACAATGTTTTTCCAACTCTTCTACATTTTTTGATACGGTCATTGTTTTCTCTTTCAAGTGATTTGCATCTTTTTTTTGTTTTTCTACTTATTTAATGATGTATAAGTTTGGGTGAATGGACCTTCCTGGTTTCTTCTTCTACCCATAGCAAAATGTTAAGAAAACTTAAGCCTAAAAGGCCTTTTCTCTCCCATTTTCTTGTTTTCTTTTTGGTTGTTTTTTTCGACAATTGCAAATTTTGTTTAATACATTACTATTCACGTATTGGCAATCTAATTATCTAGTGTTTGTTTCATTGTATACCTAAGATTATATAATAGACGATTCAAGCTGAGCTAGAATTCTGAAAAAAAAATTCACTAGATCATATATTATAGAAAATTGTATTCAGTGTAGTAGAATCATTAATCTCACAATATTGAAATCACTCTCAACATTTTACACATATACGTGTAATCCTAAGAAATAAAAAGAAAAAAAAATTGAAGAAAAAGAAAAGGAAAAAAGTGGGATATAAACAGGCAGAACTCATTCATCAATCAACTTTAAACTATTTAATCTTTTTAATAGGAAAGTAATACGACTAATTGATAATTGAAAATTTGTCGGGAAATCATTCCCATCCCATCTGTCTTTTATTATGGTTCTAACTTCTAACAGCTCATCCAGATATCGAATCTCAATTTTTATTTCCCTTTACTTTATTATCAAAGATGTAATGAACTTTTTTTTTTTTTTTCACTCTCATTTTTCATTTTTTAAAAACCAATATACGATGCAAAAATATCTCTTAAAAAATGTAAAAATTAAGTGAATGTTTCTCTATTTTCTTCAATTTTATTCCCCCGGGAAAATAAAAAGGTTTGATAATAATTAAAGAAACATTTTATTGACAATGACATTTAGGAAAGGAGAACATTATAAAGGGTGGACCGAAATAATGGAATATATTTTTGTGTATGGCACACAATGCAAGAGCATATCCACCCTGTTTAAAACAATGATGTTGCCATACTTCGATTTCTCTACTCTTTGATTTTGGAATTTTGTGTAAGGTAACATATTTCCCACGAAACTTTCCAAATATACCACAATCAATATTTCTTTTCTATTATAAATATGAGATAGAATGATGTTTTTAACTTTCTGCTAATATGACAAATCTTGTAGACAAGTACAAACTTGTCCCTTAACTTAAATTATTTATCTAGAATATAAATAAATAAATGACTAGTTGTCTCTCCTTTGTGTGAGTTTAAAACTGGTCCACCGAGTTAATAAAAATGTTGTTTACTATAACTTTTGTGAATCATCTAGTGCATGACAAATTTAATAGAGGACAAGTGTAAAACTTGTCTATAGAGTACATAATGTATTGTTTTTGTAAAATAACTTGTCCATGATAAGA
The DNA here is from genome assembly GCA_023657505.1 of Camelina hispida. Taxonomy (NCBI): domain Eukaryota; kingdom Viridiplantae; phylum Streptophyta; class Magnoliopsida; order Brassicales; family Brassicaceae; genus Camelina; species Camelina hispida. The sequence goes on along the minus strand of CP094635.1, from coordinate 6,460,776 downwards.
TTAATAGTGGACAATCTGGTGCGTATAATTGATCTATCGGTCTTGCAAGGAGAAACGAAAGACTATGCCAACGATGAATGGTCAGATTCGGTAGTGAAAGTAAGACCAGCGACAAAACTAAAGGCAATGGCCAAGAGATATATATGGGAAGGCGATCTGGCGGTTCTGGTTGGTCCGCCGAAATAGCTTTAGCGATGACGGTGGTAAGAAGAACTTTGAAAAGAGATGAAGACGGAGATGCGGAGGAGGATAACGGAGCTTCGAACGGAAAAGAACCAGGCTGAGAAGAACCAGACGGAGACATGGTGGTTACTGATTCTCTTCTTCTTCCACTCTCTGGTTCTATTGTTTTGTCGCTGATTCTCTTCTTCTTCTATCGTTTCTATTGTTCTTCTTTTTCCACCACAAATAAACATTTTGCAAGGTCAAACAAAAACGAGGGTATATTGGTCATTTTATTATGACAGATGTGGTACATTGGAAAATGAGTTTCTCATATGGTATATTGGAAAAAATTGATCAATGGTATAATTATTAAAAAAAACTCTTAAATAAAATCTCTAATCTCTACTCTCTACTATTGTTTTGTTTATGTAAACTCACTCTGGTAATTTTTATGTCAATATGAAAATAACATGTTAACTGGTAAAAACGTGTCAGACTAATTTTGATTTAGCACAAGTTTTTATTATAAAGAATCGAACTATTACATCCTTTTCTATTTACTTAATTTTCTTTGCAACGAAGTTACAGTAAAAAAGAGAGAAGCAGAAAAAAAATTGAAACGGAAGTATATAATTAAATTAACAAAGAATCGTTATTTTTATTAATGATTATTTAGTATTTACAAAATTAAATTCAGTTAATAAATTAAATAATGTATATATTTTTTTTTTTGATGACTAGATTTTTTTTATTGGATGCTCCTTAGAATTTAAGAGCTCAAAGGTTTCTCAAAGAGTCCACGAACCAAAGAGAAGAAGAAGCGAAGCGAAGACGTAGAGAGAAAAGAAGAAGAAGAAAACAAGCTTATCTCATCTCGCCGGAGAAGAAGAATAAAGATGTCGTGGCAATCATACGTCGATGACCATCTCATGTGCGATGTCGAAGGTAACCACCTCACTCACGCCGCCATCTTCGGCCAAGACGGCAGTGTCTGGGCTCAGAGCGCTAATTTCCCTCAGGTTCCCTTCTTCTTCTCTCTTCCGATCCTTTTTGTTTCTTCAATTTAGTTCATCGATCTGATTCCATTTTCTGGTTTTAGTCTTCTTATGATCCGATCTGAAGAAACTTGGATCTGGTTTTGATTTGCTACCCCTAACTTGTTCTCTTTTGAAAATCTGATTATGTATCTCACTGATTGAATCGAGTTTGTTTCTTAGATTCTCGTGGTTAACCATATGTAAAGGATCTGGTGTGTTGGTTGTATCATTGCTCGCTCAAAAGGTTAGAAGCTAATTTGCCTTGTTCTGTTTTTGTGTGGTCATGGTTTTAGTTGAAGCCTGCTGAGATAGAAGGAATCAACAAAGACTTTGAAGAACCAGGACATCTTGCTCCAACTGGTCTATTTCTTGGTGGTGAGAAGTACATGGTTATCCAAGGTGAGGCCGGAGCCGTCATCCGAGGCAAAAAGGTAATGTTAAGTTAATCGAGAAAAGGATCAGTCTTTTTCCTTTTTTTTGTGATCAGCAAGTTTTTAATGTTGATGCTTACTTCTTGCAGGGACCTGGTGGAGTCACTATCAAGAAGACTACTCAAGCTCTTGTCTTTGGCTTCTATGATGAACCCATGACTGGAGGACAATGCAACTTGGTCGTTGAGAGGCTTGGTGATTACCTTATTGAGTCTGGTCTCTAAGTTCATTACCAAAATTGCTTTAAACCAATTATATCATCAATTTTAAGGCTCTTTTCTTCAATACAGAAGACACTCTCTTCTGCCATGTATTCTGTGATTTGATTGTTGTTGTTGTGCATCAAACAAATTTATACTCTTTAGAAGAACAAAGAATGCAATCATATTTGTTATGGTTTTTCAACTTTTGATTCACTCCCTCATATGATGGCTTTGATGTTTTTCTCTCTTCCTTGTACTCTATTTCATATTGTGTATCTCTCTGGTTTTCGATTTGAGTAATGAAATAATTACGGTTTGGTATAAAATTTGAGTTGCAGTTGCTCAAGTAGGTCTTGATCATTTGTTTTCGATCAGCACATAAGATTTGACCCGGCTCAGGTTCTATTAGTTTGTGATTCGAATTAAATTGCGTTATGAACCACACAGATACATCACCAAGATCGACATTTAGGTTAAGCGGTGGAAGAAATTACCAGTTCAACAACAGTTGGGCTAAATTCTAGTTTAAGTTCACTACTCAAAACTTCAGACAAAAGAAGGCGACAGTGCATTCATGTACACACTTGTCACCACAAACAAACTAGAAAACACGGCAACAAAACAGAGACTGCAACGGAGATCACCATCTGTCTGGATGCTTCATTGGTTGAAGTAGGCGAAGCCAAGGGCGAATCAATGGCAGTTATGTTTCCTGTGATATTACCCGCCATTGTTCTGTTAAACCTGCAAAAGTAACAACAACAACAACATCAGCAAATAAGATTTGTTTGTATGGTTGCATAGTCGCAAGATTGAGTAAAACCAAGAAAGAACTCTCACCCGGTGGTAGCCGGAGCAATCATGTACAAACAGTTACCATAACCTGCAATTTTGAGAGCTCAAATGAGACTACTATGCTTCACCATTTACTCTACAAATGTGTGTTTGAAAGTGTATGTATGCAAATACTTACTTGGGTCCTTATCAACTTCAACGCTGGCTCCATTAAAGCTGCAATCTATGCTGCTTCCTCCACTCTGCTGGTAATAAGTATTGAACGCATATGATGCGTGTGAGAGAACAGTGTCTGGTTCAAAGCAAGGTTGGTCTGGTTGCACAGCGGAACAATCAACATTCCCAGGACCGCAAGCCCAGTCCAATGCTGTCTGCAGCTCAGTCACTGAAGCCTGTGAAGAAGCAATACACCATTTCTTGGTTCCTCCTCCTCCTCCTACTACTACTCCTCCTCCTCCAATGATCACTGTCGAGTTACCATTGTTAATTGGACTGGAACTTGGACTTGGACTCGTACCCGTGGTAACATTTGTTGGAGAAACAGGTGCAGTGCTCTCCCCAGTGAAGTCTAATGCGTAAACATTTGTTCCGTTTGCATAGAACATTCCCCAGTTTCTCTCAGATTCAATCCCTGGCTTCCGGTTCTCATTAAACAAGGAGAACAAGTACACATCTATCTCTTCCCCAGGCTTTGCAGGAGTACCTAACCATACATAACAAATCAGTTTATAAAATGTTTCTTAAGGTCACAACTTTGGTTTCATAAATAGGTTACCTGGATCACCAATGACATGGCGGATAAGGTTGGTATTGTAAGCAAGAGCGTTGTCAGGAGTTGCAGCTGTTTCTTTAGGCGAGCCTTTACTCGGCCACCCTGACTCAGTGACCATAACCTTAATAGTCTTAAAGTTCATAGCCGTCAAGGCGAAATAGATAGCGTCAAGCTGAGCATCAAACATGTTGGAGTAAAGCAAACCAGTGGCGGAATCAACAACCTGAGAAGACGACTCGAATAGAGCGTACTCCAATGGAATCTTTTCAGTTGAATCTCTGTAAGCATAATACGGATACAAGTCAATCATAAAGGGAGACTCGTTCTCAACCAAGAACTCAAGCATTGGTTTCAAGAAAGCTGAGTGTTTCTTGCTGAAAGAGGCAGACGAAGGAGGGAACGAGCGTGACAAGATAGCAAGGGAAAACGAGCTAGAGATCTTGATCTTTTTGTCCAAACCAGACTTCTTAAGAGCGGTGTGAATGTTTCGCATAGCAGGTAAGACTAGACCAGTGGCATTGTCTGGTGCTTCGGTTACTTCAAGACCGACTGAAATCGAAGTGATTTTGGTAGATGGGTAATAAGGGATGATGTTGTTGGTAAGCCAAGTGTCTACATTGGATTGAAACTGAGCAAATGCAAGCAGGTCTGCGTTAGGGACACCAATCATAAGCTCGATGCCAGTGTTTGCAAAAGCTTTGAGAACATCAATGTTGGCGTCGTAGATTCGAACAAATTTGATGTTGAGATGTTGGATTAGCTCAGAGACTCTGTTTGGACTCGGGAGATTATCAGCATTTCTTCCATAACATATCCCAATCTTACTCGCCATACCAAAATCTGTAACAAAAATTTCATAAAAGACATTGAGATTTCTTACAAATCCACAAAACAAATCTCTAAAAGTGGTCCAAAGCTTAGAGATTCGAGACTTTAAGACAAGAACTACAGTGAAACAGAGATTAACAAAGTAAAGAACCAAACTTTAACATCAAGAAGACAAATCTAAGTAATTAATGCAACACAGAAGAGAGAATCAAAAGGTAAAAAATGGAATATACCCAAAAAGGCAAGAGTAGAGACACAAATCCAGAAGATTAGCTTCACTCTTTTATCCATTTCAAAGTCTGAAGCTTTCAACTTCACTCTCAAGTGTTTTGTTCTACTCAAATAAAACCCAGAAGTGTTTAACGTCTCACACGATTCTCTCAAAAGAAAAGAGTTAGAAAAGAGAGCACCGACTACTTTAAGTGGAGTGACGCAAAGAGAGAGATTTAGAGAGAGGTCACTGGAAGGTATACGTTGTGTGCTTTTCTATATCAGACAAGAGTTCGGATTCCAGCTCAGAAATATTCAATTGGGTTTATAGAAACGTCTCGATTCCGTGAATTAAGCAAAAGCATGTTTTCCTCTCTCTCTCTCTTTTGGCTACTGTTGTAGTAGATTTTTACTGCTTCCGAGGAAAAAAAAAACTCTTTTTGATTTTTGAGGAAACGAAAATAAAAATAAAAAGAAAATAATATTTTAAAAAATTAAATGGGTTCCAGTGCAAAGAGTACTACAGACAGAACACAGTGCTCTGTTTTTTTTTTTTTTTTTTTTTTTTTTTTTTTTTTTCTGGTTTGTCTTTATTTAACGGTCCAATCTCCACTCAATGCATTTTTTGTATTTACAAATATAATTTGCAGCAAGTCACTCGGTGTATTTACTATATTCGAAGATGATGCCAAATATTTTTTAAGATGAAATTAATTGATTGATACACAAAAATATTATGAAAGTATCCAAAATCTATTTTATCAGGATGATGGCTAGTGGCCACCAGGTTAATCATCAGCTTCTTTGATTTAGCCATTAACTACAGCGTATCATCATGTTGTAAAAATGGTGGACTTTTCTTGATTCTTTAACATTTGACTTTGAAAAAAAAGTAATTTTTTTTCTGTTTAAGATAAGTGATAAAAATGGAAACCAAAGTCTTTTTTTCAAGTCATCATTATTAATTAACTTTGGTACAAAAAAGTAGAAACATGTATTTGCAACTAACTTAGTTAACGATGAACATGACGTATATGAGCAAGTATATTCATTAGAAAAATCACCATTAATATGTCTTTATAGATGGATGATGCGCACTAACCAATTTCATGTACAATATTTTTGTTTTCTGTTCTTAACATGGGATAAGTTATATGTAATTCATTAAATTCTTCTCCAATCCACATGTATACCATTCCATTGTTCGGATATTAATTTTGAAAATCTTATATTACTAAAACATATTACTCATTTTAAACAAAGTTTTTTTTATTTATTTCTTTATTGGGATTGACCTTTTATTTATAAAATTTGAATTTTTAACCAATGTAATTATATTCAACAAAATAAACAAAAACCACTGCCAAGTGCCAACAAATAGAAATTGGTCCACTACGTACGTACAATGGTTTTTGGGGTATATATTTTAGGATATTTTCCTTTTATTTAAGGTTATTTTTAAGAATAATTGACAAAAAAATAGTTTTTGCAATTAAAAAAAAAAAGATCAAGCTCGTTGCTTAACTTTTCCAAACCCTAATTATATAACTTCTTCCCCACCGCTTCCTTCCACTCCAGTTTTCTGCCGATCGATCATGATCCGCAAAGAGGTTCAAGAGATGAAGAAGAATAAGAATAAGAGCCCTCATGATCAGCCACTGACGATTTCTTCACTTCCAGACGAAATCTTAGAGATCATCCTCGCCCGTATCTCTAAATGGAATTACCCTAATCTCTCTCTTGTCTCCAAAAGATTCCTCTCACTTCTCTCTTCTCCTCAAATCTACACGACTCGATCTAACATCGGAACCACAGAACCATGCCTCTATTTCTGCTTAGGATTGCCTGACCAATCTCCTGAATGGTATACTCTTTGGATGAAACCTGCCAAAACCCTAACGGACGATGATGATGATGATATTTCTGACGAATTTTCATTGGTTCCGGTACCTTGTTATCTCCAATCTCACTTACTACTTTACGTTTCCACCGTAGATGTTGGTTCGGAGATCTACTTAATCGGTGCACCCTACCCAGCGACGCCATCTTCAGCTGTTCGTATCCTTGATTGTAGGAGTAACACGTGGCGTGATGGCCCCAATATGATGGTGGCTCGGGAGGGTGCGAATGCGGTTTTTAGTGATGGGAATATATATGTAATGGGAGGTTGTGGGAAGGACGAGTCCATGGCTTGGATGGAAGTGTTAGACATAAAGACTCAGACTTGGAGTTCTTTGCCGAGCCATGGAGCCGACGAGTTACGTAGTAGCAGCGAGCAAGGGTTAATAATCAGTATGCTGGAAGGAAAGATTTACGCAGTGGATGATAAGAAGGACTATGCTTATGATCTGAAAAAACGTACATGGGGAGTTGTAGAAACGCACTCGAGCAGCATGTGGATATATGCTTTGTGTGTGATAGAGAATGTAATGTACTGTTATACCGACTCCAATATTTGCATGTGGTATGAGTCAAAGAGTAGAAAGTGGAGAGAGGTTAAGGGTTCGAATTTGGAATTATTACTTGGGCAGGATACATGTTGCTTAGCACCAGGGTATGTGCTTGATTTAGTTAATTATGGTGGGAAACTTTTAGTTGCGTGGATGACGGTTCACATAGACAACGCAAAACAGATAAAGAGAATCAGGTTCGCAAGGATTGCGTTAGAGAAGCACCATGGAGGTGACGTTTGGGGTAAGATGGAGTGGGCTAATACTGTTCTTACGGTTCCAGAGTCGTTTGAATTCTTGAATAGTTGTGTAGTAGTTTCGATTTGATGAGTCGAAAAAGATTGTTTAGTTGAATAACTTTAACAAAATCTCTCGCTGGTTGATTACATTTGTTTTTGTGTCAGTTGATATATAATACAAAAAACTTGTTCAGTTCGCTACAGGCCACAACTTTGGAGACATTTCTTAAAATCAACTCGAGGGAATACAACACTCAAATGAGCTAATTTTCACAAAGATTACATACATACAGGCTACAGCGGCCAAAGCCAAAGATTGAACACTTCTTCTTTGCATGAAAAACTTTCTTTACAGCATTGTGTAGAAGCTATCTCATCCATTAGCTCATAAACCTAGCTTAACAATACCGAACTAATTTTGTGTTGTTTTAAAGTTAATCTACCGTAGCTTTTAAAATACCAAATATTTTGGTTTATTTTTACTAATTTCCTCATATATATGTCTTTTGAGTTTTATTAGACTAGGTTGAACCGTGGGTTTATTTTATATATTTTTATACATAATTTTGAAAATATTAAAATCAATTGTGTTATAAAATCAAGGGAGAATTACTAGTTTGACCTAAATTGAGCAGTTAATTGCTAGATTAGCTCCTAAAATTAGAGGGTCAGTTGGGTTAGTTTCATACCAAAAATACTTTTTTTTGCTTTGTTAGGAAAAAAACAAAAGTCAATATTATCCTTTGTAAAAAATTCCTGCAATTTTGTTTTTTTTTTTTTTTTTTTTTTTTTTTTTCATAAAAGTCTGCCATACATGTAATGGCAGACTAATTTGTAAGTGGCAGATTTATTGTTGATGGCAGTTTTTTTTGGCAGACTTATTTTAGATGGCAGATTAATTTGCAGAATTTGACGGCAGATTTGTTTTATATGGCAGATTTATTTGAAGTGTGTAACGACAGATTTTTCATGGACAGCAGATTTTCTTAACACGACAGACTTATATATAAAGTCATGACAGATTTTCATTGTTTTAGTCAAATTTCTAGGAATTTTGTGGCAGATTTTTTATGATTGTTGCAACAGTTTTATTTTTCACTTTAAAAATCTGTCACATTGCGACAGATTTATAAACGTAAAAATAATTGCTAGTTTGACATCTAGTGGTGACAGATTTTTTTTAGTTTTGACTGACTTTTGGATTGAAGGGAAAATCTGTTGTTTGATAACAGATTTTCGAAAGTCTTTTTAAAATTGCTATATTGACCCACATGTACAATATACGTTGTGGCAGATTTTCTTATGTTATGACAGTTTTTTTTTCTTACTAAAAAATCTGCTGCTTAATAACAGATTTATTATATATGAATACAATGATAACAGTTTTATTTTTTGTTGATATAGTGACAGCAGATTTGTTATCTGTAATGAAAATCTATTATTTCGCGTTTGATAACAAATTTTTTATAACAGATTTTTTACAGAGCAATGACAGATTTATTATTGCCTTTGGTGACAGATTTTTTTTTAAGTTAAGCGACAGACTTTTGTAGCAGTTGTCATATATGGCGAGAATCTAGGGTTTACCCTTTTTTTTTTCTTTTGTATCGTGCCTCCCCTCCCCTATATCGACTGAAATTTTTTTCTTTTTTTAGTTCATCTTATTTTTCCATAAATTCCTTCTTCCTCCTTTCCAATGTGGATTTAATCATGCTTTCTTCCTTTTGGGGTTCATAATCGACTTGTCTATTATTTTCCTTTTAAGGTGGTTTTTTTTTTTCATTTCCTCCTTCACGTTTTAATTACTCACTCATTTTTTATTTCACTTATTTCTTATTTTAATTTTTTTGGGCTTTTGGTAATTTGAACACAAATTTGTGTCATTCTAGTTTTTCCCTAAGGGAGGGTGTCAATCTAGCAATATTTTTCCAATTTTGTGTCAATCTGGTCTATTTTCACTAAAATCAAATATGATCAAAAAAATCATGAATTTAACTCGACGTCCAGGTGAGGCGGATCAAACTGGTGACCTCACATATCCTAAATCATTTCTTTGACCACCAGAAAAACGAAACAATTTTATAATCATGAATTTATCTCTTTTTCATATTTAATTAATCGCTATCACCTATGTTTTCATGTTTTTTATTCAATGTTTTCTTATTTTTCATATTCTTTCTTTTCATTTACATTATCAAATTTTATGGTAATTGTCATCGTTACTTTTACCGTCCGGTTCTTTGTTATACTCTTCTTCTTCTTCGTCAGCTTCTTCACATTCTTCCACTGAAAAACCTTTTTTTAAACTACCACACAACTTATTAACTCATCAAACTCCAAAACCAAAATCATTTATTTTCTCATCAAATTTGTACAATTCATAAAGACCAGAATAGTCAATACATGCACCCAATTATTGATAATTTCATCCATATACTTATTCGGTTTTAGATCCAGACATATTGAAACTTCTCAAACCAAAATCCTTGTACATATTTATTTTATTTATATAGATTTTACTTTTTTTTTTCTAAAAAATCTTAATAATATAGATTACTATTATATTCTATAAATGTTAATTAGTGAAATTTCTAATTCGTATTGGTTGTTTTAAATCTTCTATGGACACCTTTAGCCATTTATAGCTTCAACTTTTTATAAGTATAGATATAATATTTTAAAATTTCTATGGAGGTTAAGTAACTGTAATATTTTAAAATATTCTATGAAATTTTAATATTTTTAATATTTGAACCTTTTAAAAGTTTCAATATTTCTAAAATTTATAAATTATAATACTCTTAAAACCTTTTAAAAGCTAAGAAATTTTTAAAATTTATAAATTATAATATTTTGAAACCTTTCTAAAGCTAAGACTTTTAGAAGTTTCAATATTAATTATATTTTAAACTTTTAAAAGGTTTTGAAATATTTGAACCTTTTAAAAAGTTTCAATATTTATAATATTTTAAACTATTAAAATTTAAAAATTATAATACTTAAAATCTTTTTAAAAGCTAAGAACTTTTAAAAGTTTCAATACCTATAATATTTAAAATTTTTAAATCTTATAATATTTTTTTGAACTAATTTAAAGTTTTAATTTGATCAAATAAAAAACTGGATCAAACCTAATAAAACTTTTAAACTTGGAAGTCTGATAAATCAAGCTTTCCTGTTCATTCGTTGTTGGTAGCATATTAATCTTATTTATACTGGTTCTGAACCATTGTCTAAAAAATTTATAGCCGATGTGGGACGTTGTAAAGATTTTTTTTTGTTTCCATAAATTTAAAATTCTAGAAATTTAGAAAATGTTAATGAATGACATGTCAAATCCTAATAGGTTGTTTAAAATAATTCTTAATATATAAAATACTAGAAATTTAGAAAATGTTAATTAGTGACATGTCGAATCCCTATTGGTGATTTAAAATCCTATGTGGACAGTCTTAGGAGCTTATAGCTTCTACTTTTATTTAGTATAATTCTAATGTATAAAGAATTGGATAAAGCCCGCGTTATTACGTGGTAAAAAAAAAAATTATTAAAAATAATTAAGTAGTAATACGCATGTTTTTAGTTTTTATCTTGTAACATTTTAATATTGAATATGAACTTCTCATATTTCATTTTAATACTCTCTCAGTTCCATTATATAAGAGTTCTAAGGCTTTTTTTGCTTTATTTTATAATATTCTCTCAAATTTCTATATACAATTTTTATTAATATAACAATTTATGACTATTTGAACTATGCAGTATATTTTCGGGAAAACGATCTATTTTCTCACAAAAAGTATCACATCAAGCTAGATAGAGCACAATTTTTGATCACGTGCTAGTTGTCCCTGAGAAAGTAGTTCTCCATCAATCTCTCCCTTTCCCACATATTTGGGTTTAATCGGTTAATGAACTAAACCCGATAGAAAACCACTAAAACCGATATCAAACCAGGTACATCAATTTATTGAATTTTTAATAATAAAAAAGTCCCAAGTCCAAGTGCGTCCCTTTCTTTGTCTTCTTCATTTTTCTCCTTCCTTCTAATTCCAGATCGTGTTTATTTGAAAAATAAAAATTATTAGTTCATGTCTCTCTTGAACTGTTATGATGAGTATCATATTTATTTTGAACTCGCATCCTTAAAAATTAATTCATGTCTCTCTTTAACAATTGAAAAGAAAGAGAAGATCAAGGTGAGTTTTCGCGGAGATTTACAGTTCACAAAACAACAATCTAATTATATAAACCCAACATCTCAATTATTAAATTTATTTTATTGAACTCTTTCTATATTCGTTAGATTACTTATCTCGAAACCAATATAAAAAGATACAAAACCCAGAAAAAGATCAACACAAACCACAATGACAAATTCAACGATGAATCCTCAATTTAGGTTTAATCAAAGCCGATGAAACTCTGATTGTGAAGCAGATCAAAACGTAAAGGTATAATAAGACGAAGAGATGAACCACTGCAAAATAAATCTATAGCCAGTTAGCCACCAATCACCATCATCGGAGAAAGTCAACAAAAGAAAATCATGATGTTCTTTTTTTCTTTTAATTTGTTTTAATTAATTGAATTCAGTTCAGATTAAGTTAGATTTTTTTTTTAGTTGGTTCAGTAAATAGTGAACCAAGCGAAACCAATGTTTGTGGTATGTTTCAAAGGAGATATAGATCTTGAACTATAGAGTCGGAGAGATATAGATTGAGAAATATTTTCTCGGAGATATATAGCACGTGGTAATAGATTGAGCTCTATCTGGCTTGATATGATATTTCTCGTGGAGAAGTATATTGTTTTCCCGTATATTTTCCTATTGGTTGAAGTTTTAATAAATGAAATAATATGAGCATCATATGAGATAATATTTATATTGGTTAGTATTTTAAATTTAACAATAAAAATAATCATTTAACATCCACAAAAATTATGAAAATCCAAAAATATCGTAAATATTATTCTTCTATATGTCATAATTTCATAAGTAGTACTTTTGTCAATTTTCATCAATTAACCAAAACTTCATTTCTACAAACTCATTTTTTTTTATTTTTTTTCCAGGTTTTTCATATTACTACATGCAGTAAAATCTTTAAATAAAATATGTAAAGCTATACTAATACACATCATGTATTGAAATTTTTTCTTTTTAAGTTCATTATTCTTTCAAGGTTTTGTCTGCTTACTTACAACGATAAATACAATTTCTATCCGACTAAAATTATGTTAAATAACTTATGTTATTATTTTTTTAACTTTGTTATTCATTATTTATTGATTAATTTACATGCTTAATTAATTTCATTTTTGCTAACAAATGTCAAACACGTGTCACGATCTTGTTAATGAGTAATTTTGACATCAAGCTTCATATAATAAGATTTTGAAGATTTCAATAAAATCATTAAAAGTGAATAAGTGAAAACTTTTTAAAAATTGCTAGATAGTATTCTATAGTTTTGTTGATTAGCTTTCTAAAATCTTGTAAAGTAATCCAAACAATCTTGGTATTTTTGTGTTACTTTCATGACTTTATTTTGTAAAGAAAGTGTGTAAAATCATAAACCAATAACATAATAATTGAATTCATTAATAATTTTAGATTCTTTTGTTTTAGTTAAATAACACAAAACTTTTATTCACTTTATAAAAATCAGAATCCAATAAACCAAATTTATTAAGATTTTAAAATAATTTTTTACAAATCACAAACTAATAACACTAAACTTTATTAAAGTTTAGATCTAATAACAACAGATTTTACCGTCTTTAAAACTATATTAAAATCTCAAACCAATAGCCTCATTTTAACAGTTGAATAATAAATATTTGATTTTCCAACTATAAGAAAAGTGAAAGCTCGTTTGTTAAACCTAATTTATAACTTTTTCCTCCACTTTTCTCTCCAAATTCCGTCGACCATGATCGCCGAAGAAGTTGAACCACCACTTAAAGAGGAGGAGACCAAACCTCAGCCACTGACGTTTTTGTCTCTTCCAGAAGAAATCATAGAGAACATCCTCGCCCGTATCTCTAAATGGAATTACCCTAATCTCTCTCTTGTCTCCAAAAGATTCCTCTCACTTCTATCTTCTCCCCAAATCTACACGACACGATCTAACATCGGAACCACAGAATCATGCCTCTATTTCTGCTTAGAATTGTCTAAGAACCGTTTTCCTGAATGGTACACTCTTTGGATGAAACCTCCCGGAACCCTAACGGACGATGATGATATCCCTGAAGAATATTCATTGGTTCTGGTACCTTGTTATCTCGATCCTCAATGTGTACCGTGCGATTCCACCGTAGCTGTTGGTTCGGAGATCTACTTAATCGGTGCACCCTACAAATCACCACCTACTTCAGCTGTTCGTATCTTTGATTGTAGGACTACACGTGGCGTGATGGCCCAAATATGATGGTGGCTCGGGAGAATCCGAATGCAGTTTTTGTGGACGGGAAACTATATGTATTGGGAGGTTTACAGAAAGACGAGTCCAGGGTGCATTGGATGGAAGTACTTGACATAAACACTCAGACTTGGAGTTCCTTGTTGAGCTCTGGAGTCGACAAGTTACGTAGCAGCGATTCGTGGGTTACAATCAATGCGCTCGAAGGAACGATTTATGCAATGGCTAATTGGAAGGACTATGCGTATGATCTAAAAAAAGGTAAATGGGAAGTTATAGAAACGCACCTAAACATCACATGGATAGATGACTGGTGTGTCATAGACAATGTAATGTATTGTTGTACATACTCCGGTTATTGCATGTGGTATGACTCGAAGAGTAGAAAGTGGGAAGAGGTCAAGGGGTCTGACTTGGAATTATTGCGTAAGCACAGTACATTTAACTTAGGATGTGGGGTTTTGCTTAAATTGCTTAATCATGGTGGGAAACTTTTAGTTGTGTGGGCGAACAGCTTTGTGGAATACAACAGAAAGTGGAAAAGGAGAATTTGGTGCGCAAAAATCGCATTAGAGAAGCGCCATGGAGGTGAAATTTGGGGTAAGATAGAGTGGGCCAATTCTGTGCTTACGGTCTCCAAGTCGTATAGGTTCTTGAGTTGTGTAGCTATTTCAGTTTGATGATATACGAAGGATGGTACATTTGAACAGCCTTTATGAAATCTAAGTAGAGTTGCTGTTTTATTTTGCTTTGAAAATGCTATTCTTTGTTCTTTAACGCAAGAGTCTATATTGCTATGTTATGGTCTTTCATGAGAAGAATTTGAGGATCTATAAACCTTTATATTACGTGAATCATTTATACAACAATGTCAAAGTTGGATTTTTGTTTGATTTTACATGAAAACGCGCGGATAAACTTATGATAATTACAAAAGATACGAGAAACCAATTGAACCAATTCTTTAGACTAAAAATCAGAGGAAACAGAGCCAGAATTTAAAAGCAGTTAATGGAAAAAAGTAGACAACACAATTTCTCAGTTTTTGACAGTGTTTGAGAAATTGATTTGATGATTTAGGTCCGAGCAATATAATTTGAAATAAATAAAAAAATCGACTAAAAACTAACATTTTATAAATATAATTTCTTTTATATGTTCTAGCTATGGTGATTGGTGAAAAGCTTTTAGTTATGTTGAATCCCAGTCCCAATGTTATGTTGCCGAGATTTCATTAGAAAGAAGATGTAATGGAAGTGAGGTTTGGAGTAAGGTTGAGTGGCACTACAAGAAATATGGGCATTGGTAGTATATTATTGTAGCGCAAATTTACTAACTGCTACTAAAAGTGTCAAAATTGGAAATGAACTCTATTATAGCATTATTGTAGCGCTATGAAAGATTTTCAATAAGCGGGAATCCAAAAATCATTATTGTAGCTGGAAAATCATCGAGGAGGCAAAACACTTAGCCAAATTTCTAGTTTGTCCGCCAAATTAAAACTTAGCTCATCTTTTAGCATGGGTTGATGCTATGATTACAGTTCCTCACAACTCATATATATTCGAGCATTGTGTAAGTGTTTCGGTTTGATGACTCTTAATTAGTCACTTGGGGAGATGGTATAGTCTATATTGCTTTGAAGATGCTCTTTTTTTCTTTCATTTTACGATGGTAATTTAAATCACTTAAGCTTAGAGAGCTCTTGAGTTGTCCGTTCAGATCCTATAAGGTCTTTTTTTTCTTTTTCTTTTTAACATCTTTTTCGTACTTTGAAATATAGTTTACAAAGATAATCATAAAAAAAATATAATACAAAGTCATAGATAATCATTAAAAACATTAGAAGAATTTTAATTTTTACCAATATCTGATGTTGGTTATCAATATCATTGCTGGTTCATTGGTTGGAAGATGTTGATGTAGTATACACTACAAGAAAACATGGATTTACCGACTACAAAAACAGTCACTAAACAGTCGCAAACTACTTAGTTACGACTGATTGGCGACTGACATACGTAGTCGCTAAACAGTGTGTCGCTAAAATAATCAGTCGACACGGAGCTACTAATTGGCGACTGATAATTGTGGTCGTTCTTTCCTCGCCAAACAGTCGCTAAAGTTGCGACTGAATTTGCAATGCTTTAGCGACTGATATGGTTACTCATTTGCGATTGTTTTGGTTACTGTTTTGTGTACGTTTTGGTGACTGTTTAATTATCATGTTTTTTAAAAAATTCTGGTAAAAACGAATGATTTGATTTTGTAATACCAAAACTGATTATGAAAACTACAACTAAAACATAACAAACATGAAATTAAACAAACACATAAGTTTAATTTTACATCCAACATCGTAGTTGTAGAAAACATTCAAACATAACAAGAGTACAAGTCACAAATATTACAAAAGTTTTCATAATTTTAAAGGAAGGAGGGATAGTGAAGGAACCTAACTTTGAACATCAAAAAGGTTTGGGTCATTGGTTTGAAACTCGAGGAAGGCGACATAGTTTGGGTTAGTCTTGAGGAAGCTCACCAAGCGTGAGATCTCTACTTGTTGCTCAGATGTAACCCGTAAAGCCTCAGCTGCAACCTGTGAAGCCTATGCGTCACGCTCTGCTTGTTGCTCTATTTTGCAGTTAGCTTCTTCAAGCTGTTGTTTCAGGCTTGTGAAAGAAGAAGAGCTTCCAGGAAACTTCCGCTTCTCGTTGATGTAACTCCCTAGGCTTCCAACTCCAAAGTATGTTCCTCTATCATTTATGAAAGTAGACTGCATAAACAAAACAGAGAGAAAAAGTTAACATAATTACTTAACAATGAAAAACTTAATAGCTTATTAGAAAGAAGCAAATTACCTGAAGAAAAAGCTCATCATCCTCCTCGTGAGATAGCTCTGATCGACGTGAAGTACCATTAGAAGACTCATCATTATCCAGAGCAGCCAACTTAGCTTCCCGTTTTTTCTTATATGCCTCATGAACCGCTTGCGCTTTCTTATCCACAAAAGTACCATCTTTTTGGTATGAGTCCTGAAAAAAACTTCAGGAATAGTTGGCGGTCTTCCCAATTCCACTTCCTGAAATGTTAGACAATTAAAAGTTTTGAAACCATCTGATGTCAAGTAATTAAACAATGAGAAGGTTATGATGTAACTCATCTCTTGTTCGATTTGTAAGTAAGACTTTGGCCCTGATACATGCTTGTGAGGGCCAAGACCATTACGGTCAGACATTCGAGCTGCTGAAGTGGTTGCACTCTTTGCCATGGCTTCTTCTGTGTTCAAATAGTCACACATTTCTTTCCCAAGAGTTTTCTCAATCCAACTCGGTTTTGCTTGATCTCGCTGAGCTGCTGCCTTGGAAACCATGGCCTTCTGCTTTTTTTTTGCTTTCATTAGCCTGTGTTCATACGGTTTGGACAAATGGTATATAAATTTTGTTGACACACACCGGTTAGTGAGGGATCCCAGGTGTGTGTTTTCTACAAAAGAAGACTAGTGTTAGTGATAAAAAAAAACCAAAAAGAAAAAACTATAAATACAGAAATCAAATTGAAAGGAGTAGAAGTTTACCATGAATTCGAAGAAGTAGTTTTCTTTTCTTGCAGTAGGAACGCAATCCCAACTATAATATGGACCATCAAACTTGTTTGTAAACACTTTTGTAATCTCCCGGGTAAGTGATGACTTGTCTTTACCAAACCTTCAAACACAAACACACAAACAATTGAAAAGTAAAATTCTAATTGAAACCTTCAAACATAAACAAATCAAAAGTACAAATTCTAATCAATCTAAAAATTCTAAAAATTCTAATCAATCTAAAATAAACCTCCAAACACAAACAAACCTAAAAATTCTAATCAATACAAGTAAAATTCTAATTAATCTAATCAACTAAAAATCTTAATCTTACCAAGTGGTTCTAGGCTCTAATGAGGGAGAGAGGACAGTGGTATACAACTCACAGCCTGGTTGGACAAGCATGTCATGCAAAGAAGCGAGTACATCAGCTGGAAGATTTGATTGCCTTACACCGTCATCCTCAGAATCAGCTTCTTCCTCATGTGAGTTTTGCGCTTGAGAACTATGATGCGATGCAGAAGCTGCTCGAGGTTGACCAGGTTGAGAAGAGGGTGGTCGATGATTTGAGACGTGAGGAGACTGTCGAGGTAGAGGAGACTGTCGAGGTAGATTCGAGACTTGAGGAGACTGTCGATGATGATTTGTGACTGACGGTTGAGGAGACTTTTGATAAAAAATCATTTTGGAAACAATTAGCATTCAATGTACTCACATTAATTTTAGTTACCAAAATTTTCAAAACTAATTATAGCTAAGATTTTAAAAAATAAAGAAATCTTTCTACCTCACTCAAACATAAATGTATGATTCCCTTTCATTTTTATTTGAATTTATATTTAAATTATCTTGAATTATATATGTTGCACCATTTATGTTAGATAAAAAAAATCTTTCTACCTCATTCAAACATAAATATATGACTCTCTTATATTTTTAAGTAAATTCCACCATTCATGTTGTCATCATCTTGACCTCTTCTTCTTCCCCTCCCCATCCCACCACGTTCACGCCCACGAACACCATTTACTTTTTATTCTTAAATATTAATGTGTTATTGATATACTGTCTTTGAAATAGTACTAGTTATGAAGCTACTTAAGCTAACTCATGCAATATTACATAATACAGAATTCTGGATAAATATGTTACTCAAAAACACCATTTAGTTAGCCTGCTGTGTAATTTTGATAATGTGATTTACTTTTGTTCATCATTTGGACAGTTGATCTCTTACATATCTCAAAAAAACATATATATGTTGGTTTAATAATTTCTAAATAGAATTCAACTCCGTAGACGTCAAAGATGAAAAAAGTCATCTCATAAACAAGATAATCTTGTATTCTGTCAAGTTCTAAACCATTATTTCTTTTGGCTAGAAACATTTGCTAAATTATATGTATGATTAGAAAAAATTTGATACTAATGATTTGTGTTGTTTCGATATGTATTTTAGAGAATGGTTGTTACTAGCTGTTACCGCCTAGCTCAGAAAATATTTATTCAGGCCGACCAATCCCGGACTTTCTAGTACGCTCCTGATTACAAGTTCTTAAAAGCTTAAGCTCCATTCACATTTGTTTTTTTTTTTTTTTTTTTTGGAATTTTATGAGAAATAGCATTTTCAAAATTAAAGTTGTGGAAAATGCCATTTTTATTGTTTCCTTCTTAGAAATGTCATTTTCTTGTTTATGCCATAGGAGAAAAATACAATTGAATCAGATTTGTTAATCAGATTTATTATCTTTAATAAATTATAAAGATTTTTTTTAATCAGATTTGTTAATCATAGGAGAAATGCCATTTTTTTTTAATCAGATTTGTTATGAAATATTGATATTTTTCTGATTCACAAACTATGATAAAATATGTAAGTAATTGTTAACTTTTCGCTGAGATTTTATTTATCTTTAATGATGATTAAAATATATACTGAATTAAAAATATACTCCAATCTAGATTTCCAAAAGTATAAAATTTTAATATATGGTGATTGTTGAAAGCTATATTGCATGGAAACTCTTTTTGAGGTGCGTTTCCCGTTTCCGAAACGTTTCGGAAACGGAAACTCGTGGAAACTTGGAAACAAGCCACAGAAACACGTCTCCTAAGAATTTTAGTTTGGAAACACGATGGAAACTCCGTTTCTGTTTTGGAAACAGGATGGAAACTCCGTTTCCGTTTTGGAAACGCGACGGAAACTCTTTTTTATAATTTAGAGGCAGTTTTGTTTGGTGAAACCAATGAAAATGAGAATGGTGATGCTGGTCAAAAAAATTAATTTTGAACGTTTTAGTTTTTTTTTACAGTTTTATTTTTAATTATACTATTTAATATTTATGTTTTGAATTGGTGTTGTTTCAGAATTTTTTATTATAATTTTTATGTTTGGAGATTTATTATATCTATATTATATATATATATATTTAATAAATATATATATATTATTTAATATATATATATATATATTTATTAAAAAAATATATATATATGTTTCCTATACGTTTCTATTACCTAATTTTCAAAAAAATCCGTTTTCCGTTTCCGAAACGTTTCGTTTCCGCGTTTCCGTTTCCGTTTCCATGCAACATAGGTTGAAAGTATATGAATTCAGCATCTAAAGAGACATTACTAATATAATCGCAATACAAAGTTGCAAGTAAGATGCTAGCACGCTAATGCTTGTTAATCTTAAACAAAACCAAAAACACCAAAGCAGTTCTTGTTCTTGTCTGTGCCAGGCTCAAACCCAACTTTAAATCAAAGCAATATGAACGGTCCGAGTATTTATCACAAGGCGGATGATTTTGTTAAGAGCTTAACAAAGACCAAACAGGAGATTAGAGAGGATCCGACAAGCCTTTCAAACCAGCGAGGTGTAGTTAGGGAAGAGGTACATCAGCCGGTTCAGGGTTTCAGGAATAATTACTTCCGAGCAAATAGGTAACACGGACGTTGCTCTCCTTTCCATAGACACGGCTTTACTGTCGTCACTTTCTGCATAGAGAATGTTTATGTATCAGTAACAGAAGAATCATGGTAATAAGAAGAAGGCTCCAGTGTTTTTACCTTTAAGTCGCTTGTGACATGCTAAGCAAGTTGGATGGACTGCATATCAGATCAAAACCGCAAACTAAGATCGCAGATAAGAAAAATCTAACTGAGCGTTGATAAAGAGAAGAAAAAGAGGAACCTTGATTTTCCTGATGAGGTAAGGAGTGATGTCTCTTGCACTGTACAGTTTCGGATGCCATTTTCCCTCAGACCAATCGACATGTGTGACCGACCAGTTTGCTATTGCCTCTGGATCAATCATCTGAAAGAAAGAAATCATGATGAAGTTAAAGGCAAATGAGTAGTTTAAGGCTTAATGGTAATAAAAGGACCACGCAAGCAAGCAGTACACTGACATTGAAAAGAGTTGGGAAATAATGCTCGTCCCCATAACAGTTGCGTCCTTCCATATTCGGCTGCGAAAAAAATATCATCAGTTCAGGAAAATGCCGCTTGATTATACAAATGCTCACGACATTCTAACATGTCTCAGTATTCAACCATATCGACTCTATGCTATAAAGAAAGGAAAACACATGGGTGTTGTTTGAACATCACACAGCATGACCACCATGTCAATAAGCTACAATCTCAATGACTTAGTTTGATCACCAAATATGCAGAACACAAGTATCATGGGAGATTTGCAGAATAAAGTGTCACCAGATAGAGAATATTAGGACATACTACAAGATACGGTCTGGCTGCTTAATATCAACTAGCATGTGAATATGAGAACGCATGAAAATAGAAGGCTTGCTTACCCTGCAATAAAGCTTGAATTTTGTGTAGTAAAGACTGTCCGCCATGACGACTATAGCATGTCTCCTCTTCATTGAAAACCACTGGAGAAGAGGATTATAAAGACAGCACAAGAAAATATCAAGCATCAAATAGAATCAACTGGAAAAGAACTAAGAAGCAAAGGGAGGGATGATAATTAAAGATACCACCATAAAGAGAAAAAATGTCACATACTGTTGGAACTGCAATTTTCTGTAAAATTTGCAGGTTTTGGGACTGATTTTCCGGCGACTTTCCGGCCAAATTCCGGCCAAATGACTGATCGGAATTGTCTGGTCGATAGTGCAATGGAAAGCTGGTAACGAGTACTACAAGATGGTATACTCGTACGTCCAAAATGGAGTTGATTTGAATGAGAAATAAGAGTGTGAAGTGAGTTACTTGGGATGGTTTGGGAAATATTCCACATCGGAAATATGATTGATTTTTCATTCATATATATATAGTTTCACACTCTTCTAATTTCAAAAGTGTGTAGAAGGAAGAGGGAAGGTTCCCACACGCGAACCGAACCGGACGCGGGACGGGCCGGACGCGGGGCGGGCCGGGCTGGTCTCGGACGCGGGCTGTGGTCTCTTGGGCTTTTGGGTTTTTGGATTTTTTGGCTCTTGAGACTGCTGTAGGCCCATTTAATTTTTGGAAAGACTTGGTGTGAACTCCAAGCAAACTTGGGCAGCACTCCGAGAATATTCACTGAATATTTTCTTGAGAGCTCCCTCCTTCCACTATATATAGAGGCATAACCTCTCATTATTTTTCACACACAAAAACATAAACCCTCCTTCCTCTGAAGATCTCTCTCTCCCTCTCCCTTGCTTAGTCCAAGTAAGTTCTTAGTTTAGTAATCTCGAGAGTATAACGTAGATCTGTTCGCTTGAGTTCTATTACTGGTGTGCTACGGTAATAGTTCGTGATCGGTTGTATCCTGGGATTCATAAATCGTGATTGTCCGAAAGCACTTACGGCCGATTTATTGAATTAAGGAAAAAGATATCATATCTTGCCTCCGTGATTTATTTACTGCTTTATATTATGCTGTTGTAATTCGTTTCTGATTTCGTTAATTTAAATATAATTCGCATATTTTCTCAATTCGATTTTTGCGCTCCTAACAGTCTTAATTCAATAAATCCGCTTTCTGCTTATCGCTTTAAACGGATTGAGAACTTTTCGAATTTTCTATTTATTTTAAAAACGATTTCAAAATCTTCTGAAAAACTGTTTCTGCTTTCATCTTTCGGTGCTTACGCGGAAAGTTTTTGAAGAACGCTTTTACTTTAATTATTTCTTCTCTACTCTCTCTGGTTTCCACGAACGCTCTTAATTGAGTGAGTTTGTGAAACAAGTTTCTGCGAACGCTGGTTAAGCGAGTTTGCAAAACTAATTCAGTGTAATTTAATTACTTGAATTGTTTGATTAATATATTAATCAGATCTGTTTATTAGTCCAAAAAAATGTCTGGAGACAACACCAACAACGTTGACGTGATAGGGTTCCTGAAACCCCTGTTGAAACTCCTGCGGAGTTGGCTTTACGTCTTGCTAAAGAACTTGAAAAGACGAAGCTTACTGATTCGGGTATGGAAAACGTGCGCCGAAATCTGTTCGGTAATGGATCAACCCACATGGGAATACCACCTTCGGCTTCCCAAGGGATGATGCCAGATAAGTTCGATGGCAAAGCTGGGTTCAAAACGTGGCAAAACAAGATGCGTTACTACTTGGCCAGCATGAACATGGAAAGGTACCTCACAGAGGATCCACCAACGCTTCCACAAGGTGACACTGATGTGTATGTGGTTGGAAGTATGAATATTTGGGCTCAAGGAGACTACTGTTGCAAAGGTCAGATTCTGAACCGTTTGGTCAATGATCTGTATGACCTCTACAGTATGTACAAGACTTCAAAAGCATTGTGGCTAGCTTTGGAGACCAAGTACAAGACTGATGAGTCTTGGATGCAGAAATTCTCAACTACGAAGTTCCTGAACTTCAAGATGGTGGATTCCAAACCAATTATGGAACAAGTGGAAGCTATTCAACGCATCTTTCAGGAGATCAATTTAGAAGGGATGTCGATCTGAAATGTCTTTAAAACGAATTGCTTGATTGAGAAGCTACCACCAGGCTGGTCGAATTTCAAGCATTACCTTAACTTCAAGCGTAAGGCAATGTCTCTTGATGATCTCATCCGTCGGTTGAGAGTTGAGGACAACAATCGTGGAGCTCATTCGGATGCTCAAAGCCAAGGGCATGATGTTCATGTAGCTGAGCATAAGGCCAAATTTAAAGGCAAGGGTAAAGGGATCTCTATTCCTCATAAACCGTTGAAGGTGTCATCTGGACCAAACTTCAAGAAGAGCAACCTTGAGAGGAAGTTCAAAGGGAAGTGTCATCATTGTGGTAAGATTGGACACAAGGGTGATGTTTGCAAAAGCAAAGCAAAAGATCTCAAGTTGCAAGCAAACCTAACTGAAGAAGACATGGTTGCGGTGGTTACTGAATGTAACATGGTGGAAGACAACCCAGTGGAGTGGTACTACGACATTGGTGCTACCACACACATATGCTCTGATAGGACCATGTTCATCACCTACGAGAAGAACAAGTCAAATGAGCAGCTTTTCATGGGCAACACGGCGGTGTCCAAGATTGAAGGTAAAGGCAAAGTGGTTCTGAAGCTAACTTCTGATTGTGAGCTCACCTTGCAGAACGTGAAGCACGTACCTGACATGCGGAAGAATCTCATCTCTGGAACAGTGCTAAGCAAGCATGGTTTTTCCATAAATTTTGAGGCTGATAAGTTAGTTCTTAAGAAAAATGGGATGTATTTGGGAAAGGGTTTTGTTAAGGGTGGACTGATCAAGATGTCTGTAACGACAGTCCATCCGAAAATTGTAGCTTCTGCTTCTGTTGCTGAAATGAAAGAAAACCCTATTGCTTACTTGGTTGAGTCGTTTACTACTTGGAATGAACGTTTAGGACATGTCAATTACAAAACAATGCGAAAAATGCAAAACTTGAATTTGATTCCAAAATTCAAAACTAACCAAGAAAAATGTGAAGTGTGCGTACAGGCCAAACTCACTAAAACTCCCTCACCACGCGTTGAAAGAACAACCGAACCTCTAGGCTTAATTCACACAGACTTATGTGATTTAAAGTATGTGCAAACTAGAGGTGGTAAGAAATACTTTGTTACCTTCATTGATGATTGCACAAGATATTGCTATGTATATCTCTTGAATAGCAAAGATGAAGCACTGGAAAAATTCAAAGAGTTCACCCTCAAAGTAGAAAATCAGCTTCAGAAAACTATAAAAGTAGTTCGAAGTGATAGAGGAGGAGAATATAATGAGCCGTTCAATGCATTTTGCAGAGAAAAAGGCATTATACATCAGACAACCGCCCCCTACTCGCCAGAATCTAACGGAGTAGCAGAACGAAAGAATCAAACTCTGAAAGAGATGATGAATGCGTTGTTGCAAGAATCTGGGTTAGCCCAGAACATGTGGGGGGAAGCTTTGCTTACCACTAATTACATCCTCAACAGGATACCGCATAAGGTTATTGGCTAGTCACCATATGAGCTTTGGAAAGGTACAGTACCTTCGTACAAATACCTCAAAGTGTGGGGGTGTCTAGCAAAAGTGGCTGTACCACCTCCTAAACAGGTCACAATTAGGCCTAAGACCGTAGACTGTATCTTCATCGGATATGCACATAACAGTAGTGCATATCGATTTCTGGTTCATAAATCAGATATTCCAGATATCCATGTGAATACAGTTATGGAGTCAAGAAATGCTTCATTTTTTGAAGACATTTTCCCCTGTAGGAAAACTCAAAAACGGACTCGTGAACAACGAGATGCAGCAACTTTGGAAGCTGACAATACTTTGAGTACTACTTCTGTAGAAACAGAACTGGAACCTAGAAGAAGCAAAAGTAAATCGTTTGGTGATGATTTTCTGATGATGGCATTTCTAGCTGAAAATCTACCGAGAACATACGCAGAAGCTATGTCTACACCTGATGCACCTTATTGGAAGGAAGCAGTCAAAACTGAAATAGACTCTATCATGCAACATCATACTTACGAGATGGCAGATCTACCACAAGGATTTAAGCCTTTGGGATGTAAATGGATTTTTACGATAAAACGAAAACCAAATGGCGATATTGAGCGGTACAAGGCTACGCTTGTAGTGCAAGGATTTCGGCAAAAAGAAGGCTTAGATTTCTTTGATACCTATTCACCGGTAACAAGACTATCTTCGATCAGGATGCTCATAGGTATTGCAGCCTTGAGAAATCTTGAAATCCATCAAATGGATGTAAAAACTGCTTTTCTTCATGGAGATTTAGAAGAGGAAATCTACATGAAACAACCTGAGGGATTTGTTATTCCAGGACAAGAACACAAAGTGTGTAAACTTGTGAAGTCATTATATGGACTCAAACAGGCTCCTAAGCAGTGGCATGAGAAGTTTGACAGTATGATGATGTCTAATGGTTATCGCAATAATGAATGTGACAAATGCATATACTACAAAACTACTCCATCAGGGTACATTTTGTTATTCTTATATGTAGATGATATGCTCATCATTGGAAGCAACAAAGACATCATAACTCAAACGAAAAACATGCTCAAAAGACATTTTGACATGAAGGACTTGGGTTTAGCAAATGTAATTTTGGGGATAAAAATCATCAGAACTGATGAGGGCCTTATCTTGTCTCAAACCCACTATGCTGAAAAAGTGCTTGATCGATTCAAGCATTACTCAAATGGGACTGCAAAAACTCCAGAGGATCCTCAAATTCACTTAACCAAAAATTCTGGTGAACCTGTGCAACAGGTGGAGTATGCAAGAGTAATTGGCAGTCTAATGTACTTGACAAACTGTACAAGACCGGATTTAGCGCACTCTGTTAATGTACTTAGTCGCTACACAAGTAATCCAGGACATACGCATTGGATGGCTATAGCTAGAGTTTTGGACTATCTACGTTATACCAAAGATCATGGCTTGCACTATGGTAGAGAACCCGGAGTTTTGGAAGGTTACAGTGATGCCAACTGGATCGCAGACTCGAGAAACTCAAAATCCACAAGTGGATATGTTTTTACACTTGGAGGTGCAGCAGTGTCCTGGAAGTCTTCCAAACTAACTCTGGCAGCTAAATCAACTATGGAATCTGAATTCATAGCTTTGGAGATAGCTATGTCGGAAGCTGAATCACTTCGTAATTTCTTGGAAGACATCCCAATGTGGGGGAATCCTGTGCCTGCAATACGTGTACACTGTGATAGCGAATCGGCTTTGGGCAGGGCAAGGAATACCCATTACAATGGCAAATCTCGTCACATCAGACGGAGACATAAAACTGTTAGACAACTTATCTCAACTGGTGTAGTTACGATTGATTACATCAATACGAAAGAAAACCTAGCGGATCCATTTACAAAAGGTTTGGCGCGAGATTAAGTTATAAGATCATCAAGAGGAATGGGTTTAAAGCCTACGACTTAAGAGGATGTTTGATGGTAACCCCACCTACTCAGATTGGAGACCCCATGACCTAGGTTCTAAGGGACAACTAAATCAAGCTGAATCTGGTACAAGCACTAGAAGACTTTTGTCTTTTCCCAGTTCCTAGAGTGATGTAAAGTGCTTCCTGTATGTTAGAGGTTAAGCTTATGCTTTTAATGATTTGAAATGTAGCTTTGTAAAATATTTGAAATAATTACAGGATATTTCTTTAAATACAAGCAGCTTATAAAATCACCTTGTGAGTGTGAAATGGGGCTGTTTCTAGGAGAATATATGAGGCTATACTCTCCAAGTTCACTCATGATTAACCAGGCATGTTCAAGGCCACAATGAACACAATAGAGAACCTCGTTCTACGAGAAAACGAAGCTGTGTTATGCCTGCTGTCTAAGTTTACATACAAATCCGGATGGTTCAAGACATCATGTTCACCAACTGGCCGAGTAAACTCGACAGGTATAACAATGAGTCGGTTCAAGGTTGAAAAACACCACCAACTCAGATACAGTTAGTTTTCGCATATACTCTCGAAGGTCTGTCTAGTCTAGCTAGTAGTGTCAGTCTATAGGGTTAGTTATGTCGTCATATGTTTAGACTTATTTCTATTCATGTGGGGGATTGTTGGAACTGCAATTTTCTGTAAAATTTGCAGGTTTTGGGACTGATTTTCCGGCGACTTTCCGGCCAAATTCCGGCAAAATGGCTGATCGGAATTGTGTGGTCGATAGTGCAATGGAAAGCTGGTAACGAGTACTACAAGCTGGTAAGAGTGTGAAGTGAGCTATTTGGGATGGTTTGGGAAGTATCCCACATCGAAAATATGATTGATTTTTCACTCATATATATATAGTATCACACTCTTCTAGTTTCAAAAGTGTGTAGAAGGAAGAGGGAAGGTTCCCACACGCGAACCGAACCGAACCAGGCCGAGCACGGATGCGGGATGGGCCGGACGCGGGGCGGGACAGGCCGGACTCGGGGCGGGCCGGGCCGGGCTGGTCTCGGACGCGGGCTGTGGTCTCTTGGGCTTTTGGGTTTTTGGGTTTTTTGGCTCTTGAGACTGCTGTAGACCCATTTAATTTTTGGAAAGACTTGGTGTGAACTCCAAGCAAACTTGGGCAGCACTCCGAGAATATTCACTGAATATTTTCTTGAGAGCTCCCTCCTTCCACTATATATAGAGGCATAACCTCTCATTATTTTTCACACACAAAAACATAAACACTCCTTCCTCTGAAGATCTCTCTCTCCCTCTCCCTTGCTTAGTCCAAGTAAGTTCTTAGTTTAGTAGTCTCGAGAGTATAACGTAGATCTGTTCGCTTGAGTTCTATTACTGGTGTGCTACGGTAATAGTTCGTGATCGGTTGTATCCTGGGATTCATAAATCGTGATTGTCCGAAAGCACTTACGGCCGATTTATTGAATTAAGGAAAAAGATATCATATCTTGCCTCCGTGATTTATTTACTGCTTTATATTATGTTGTTGTAATTCATTTCTGATTCCGTTAATTTAAATATAATTCGCATATTTTCTCAATTCGATTTTTGCGCTCCTAACACATACATGACTACAATAAAAAATGACCTATAACTTCTATAAACTTCTAATATAAACACTTTGCAGGAAGAAGAAAGGCGAAAATCTGATATCTTAACACATAAAGGCATACCTATGAGCCTTTCCTAGTATCCTTCTTTTCAACCTCCGGCAGCATACGTTGTGAATACCGACCAGATCCATGGGGACCAGGATCCTCAAAACTGAAAATATGCAAGATGAAGATACTTAACACCAGAGAAGACGAGATAAGAGCAAGACATAAAACAGATTCAAACGCATGAGTAAACTGGAGCATAATAAAAACACCTTACCAATCAATGAAGCTGAGATTAGCGAACATCAAGTGATTATAGATATAGTTAAAGTCGAATAGCGGTACACAACAGCCAAATAACAAGAAAGAAGATGGTAAGGGTACGGATTATTTAAGCATTAACAAAGACCTTAGTGTTGTACCCACGATCTGTCATCTCGGGCAATAGGCAAAGGGTCTAGGTCGGGCATGTCTAATGGGCCAAGGGCGTGTTACTGATCGGCCCATCAGGCCCGGAGAAAAGAAGAGAGCGCGGAGATGCTTTGTGTTCGTCAGCTCGCAGCTCGGGCCTGGTCAAAGATTCCCGCATTCAAGAGGATTAATTAGGTTGCGCGAATCTTGCCCTATTAATTATGTATTAATTAGGTAATAAAGTGGTCAGTATAAATATGTAAGGGGGGAGTCTTTTGTAGGGGATCGAACATATTTTCGAAAAGCAACAATACAAATTCAAATTCTCAAAAACTCTCTCAATTCAGTTTGGAACTATTAAACGGCGATAAGCTCCTCCGCATTCGAATCACTTCGGAAGGAGAAACTAAATTTCAGTTCTCACATTTGGCGCTAGAAGGAGGGGGAGTTATCGCCTGAGTCTTATCAGTTTCGACTTCATATACAAATCCACTACACACAACTACCGCTATGGCAACCAGCTCTCCCAATCAGGCGTCCCTGGAGGTGATCCAGAAGCTCCTGCAGGACTTGTCTGAGAAGTCCGATCGTCAGCAAGCCGCCTCCGCCGCTCTTACCAAACGTTTTGACAGCTTGGAGGGCTAGGTCTCCGCACGTTTGGAGGAAGTTGCAACGTCCGTAGCTGACCTCTCAGCCTCCCACCGCGCGTACGCCGATCGGGTTGACCTCCTGTCTTCCGACCAAAACCCATGTCGACGTGCTTTGGATTTTTCCGGTGTTACTCCACCTTCCACCTCGCAGGTGGCAGCAACAAATGTCACTCCGGGAGATTCTTTCCCACCTCAAATCAATACGCAAACAGCGCCACCGCTGGTCGGCGATGGCCACACTCCGGTGCAGCCTGTTGTCGCCAGATCTTCCGAGGTCCCAGTCCGTCTCCCTCTCCCTGTGGATGGGAACACTTCGACTCCGGGGTACGTTACCAATCCCGAGATCTTCCGCATGCAGAGTGAAATCTGGGACATGCGGTTTGTGATGCACAGTGCAACCACTTCGGCTCCGGATATCTTTCGAGTGATTGAGGAGTCGAGGCGAACTCCTTTTTCCGATCAAATAGCCCGGGTCAGTATTAAAGATACTGGCAAAATTAAGTTCTTAAGCTACGAAGGAAAAGGCGATCCGACCAATCATCTCAAGACTTTCTTGTTGATAGCTAGCCGGGTGGACCTCGAGCCCCACGAAGCAGACGCTGGGTACTGCAAGCTGTTCGCAGAAACGTTTTGTGGACCGGTACTGCTTTGGTTCGCGTCTTTAGCAGCCGGCTCCATTGCAAATTTCATCGAGCTGTCAACCTCGTTTGTCAAGCAGTATTCTAGCTTAATCGAAACCGCGGTGACAGATGCTCAACTTTGGAACTTAAGCCAAAAGGCTGGAGAATCTCTCCGGTCTTACATAACAAAGTTCAAGGAGATCCAGGTCAAGATTCCAGGACTCTCGGATTCCACAGCCTTGGCCGCGCTTAAGAACGGCCTCTGGCACGAGTCTCGCTTCCGCGAAGAGCTGTCCGTGAATCGGTTCCCAACCATTCAGGACGCGTTACACCGGGCATCGAACTGGATAGTCGCAGAGGAGGACAAAATCGCCGCTGCGCAAAAACAAAACACTCCGCCTACAGGAAAACCACGGTTCGAAGCGCCCACCAAAAAGACTCCGCCTACGACTCCGAAGTCCGGGCCGAGCACGTTCGCAATCACTCAATCTCCTAAAAAGAATTCTCCAAAAAATTCGCCGTCCAAACCTCCATTCTCACCGCGCTCCAAGAGTGATGTACTCCCAAGTAACAAGTGGGTCCGAGATGAGGACACGTACTGCGAGCTCCACAAAACCAACAGTCATTCTACTCGCGACTGTAAGAAGCTGATGCACCTCCTCGCAGAAAAATATGTGGCGGGAGAAATGCCAAATGTAACAATCGAGGAGTTGGAGCAAAAAGCGACTCCCGAAGTGGATGAAGATGCTCCACCTTCAAAGAAACCGAAGCAGTCCGATGGCAACGAAACCCCCAAGAAAAGAATCGATGTGATAATGGGGGGATCACGCCTTTTTCGGAACTCCATCACTGCGATCAAAGACCATCAGCGGAAGCTCACCAGCCCTCAGCCGAAGCGAGCTAGGGTTGCAGCAAGCGATCTACCTGAAGTTTCTTTCTCCGAGAAGGAAACTGAGGAGCTGGACACTCCACATGATGACGCACTCGTCATTTCACTTGATGTGGCGAACCACGAAGTCTGCCGAGTCCTGATTGACACTGGGAGTTCGGTAGACTTGATTTTCCTTGAGACGCTCGCTAGAATGGGTATCGGGAAGGAGCACATCGTCGGACCGCCCTCACCTTTGGTCTCATTCACAAGCGAGACGTCGATGTCATTGGGCACGATCACACTACCGGTATCCACTCAAGGGGTGGTTAAAATGGTGGAGTTCACAGTTTTCGACCGACCTGTGGCCTACAATATTATTTTGGGAACTCCCTGGCTCTACCAGATGAAGGCAGTGGCCTCGACGTACCATCAGTGCGTCAAATTTCCGACCCCACAAGGAGTCCGGGAGGTTCTAGGTAGCCAGAGGACGGCAAGGAGCTGTTACCTCGCAGTCACAAGCTCCTGGTCCAATAGCAACCACAGCTCGAGGTCCCAAAGAATCCAGTTCGGAAGCAGTTAAAAGGTGACCTCACTGAGTCCATTTTCATCAATGATAAGTTTCCAGATCAGGAAATCAAGATCGGAGTGGGATTGGATAGCGAGCTCCGCGCTAGTTTAATAACCTTCCTAAAAGAAAGCATGGCCACCTTCGCGTGGTCCGTAGACGAGATGCCCGGTATCAGTCCAGAAGTTATCTCCAACGAACTGAATGTGGACCCGACGTTCCGACCTGTAAAGCAAAAACAAAGGAAGCTGGGTCCTGAGCGAGCTGAAATCGTTAACAAAGAGGTTGAACAAATACTGAAGGCATGACAGATACGCGAAGTAAAGTACCCTGAGTGGCTCGCAAACACAGTGGTAGTCAAAAAGAAGAATGGAAAGTCACGAGTCTGCGTTGATTTCACCGACCCGAATAAGGCGTGCCCCAAGGATAGCTTCCCACTTCCGCATATCGACCGGCTAGTTGAATCCACCTTGGGTCACGAGCTGATGTCTTTCATGGATGCTTTCTCCGGCTACAACCAGATCCTTATGAACCCGGACGACCAGGAGAAGACTGCATTCATTGCGGACCGCGGGATTTACTGTTACAAGGTGATGCCTTTTGGGTTGAAGAATGCGGGAGCAACTTACCAGAGACTGGTGAATCGAATGTTCGAGCACCAGCTCGGAAAGACCATGAAAGTCTACATCGATGACATGCTGGTAAAGTCAATGGAAGCCAGCTCGCATCTCGCCGATCTGAAAGTCTGCTTCGACATCCTGAATCAGTTCGGGATGAAGCTTAACCCCACGAAATGCACCTTTGCAGTCCCATCAGGGGAGTTTCTGGGGTATATCGTGACAGAAAGAGGAATTGAAGCGAATCCAAGGCAGATTTATGCTTTCTTGTCTATGAGTTCCCCTAGGACTTTGCGCAAAGTGCAACGCCTTAACGGACGGATCGCAGCTCTCAACCGCTTCATTTCATTTCTCGATCTACGGACAAATGCCTCCCGTTCTACCAGCTGTTACGGAAAGGGGGAAAAAACTTCTTATGGGATGTGAAGTGCGAAGAGGCGTTCGCTCAGCTCAAAGCCTATCTGTCTGAACCGCCGGTCTTGGCTAAGCCTGAGTTCGGTGAGCCGCTTTTCTTTATGTAGCCGTTTCGGACAGTGCGGTCAACGGAGTCTTGGTTCGTGAAGAAAGGGGGGAGCAGCGACCAATTTTCTACATCAGCAAGTCATTTACTGGGGCGGCGTCAAGATACCCTATGATGGAGAAATTGGCCCTAGCAGTGGTCACTTCGGCAAGAAAGCTGCGGCCTTACTTCCAATCCCATACAATCATAATCCTGACAACGCAACCACTTCGGACGATATTACATAGTCCGAGCCAATTCGGGCGGCTAGCTAAATGGTCTGTCGAGTTGAGTGAGTACGACATCGAGTTCAGGACTCGAACCTGCGCTAAGGCACAAGTGCTGGCTGATTTTTTGATCGAACTCCCACAAGCCTCTTTGGTTTGCGACAATGTCGAAGCCCCATGGACGTTGTATGTTGATGGCGCTTCTTCCAAGTCGGGAGCAGGAATTGGGGTCCGCCTCACTTCTCCTACAGGCGAAGTGATCGAGCAGTCATTTCGCTTGGCTTTCAGTGCGTCCAACAATGAAGACAAGTACGAATCCTTCCTTGCTGGTTTACGCCTCGTAGTGGGGATTGGTGTCCGAAAACTCCGAGCTTTTTGCGATTCGCAGCTGGTCACCAACCAGTTTTTGGGGGAGTAGAAGACAAAGGATGGTCGTATGGAGTGTGAGAACTGAGAATGAGTTTCTCCTTCCGAAGTGATTTAAGTGTGGAGGAGCTTATCACCGTAGAACAGTTCCGAACTAAATTGAAAGAGTTTTATGAATTTGAATTGTGTATTGCTATTTCTGGAAAAATTCTTGGATCCTTACAAATGACCACCCCTATACCTATTTATACCGACACATTTATTATTCAATTAATACGGAATTAATAGCACGCGATCCGTGCAGCCTAATTAATCCTCTTAAATGCGGGAATCTTTGACCGGACCCGAGCTGCGAACTGTCGAGCACGAAACGTCTCCGTGCTCCCTTCCTCTCTCCGGGCCTGATGGGCTGACCAATAACACCCCTCGGCCCATTAGGCGGGCCTGACTTAGGCCCTCTTGCCTATTGCCCGAGATGGTAGATCGTGGGTACAACAGTTGCCCCCCAAGTCTCCCGAGCTGAACAGTTCGGGAGACTTTTAACCTTCGAGCGATCAATTTCGGGAAACTGAATATTCCCCATATCCCCACGATTTGATCGTGATAATGATGGGATTTGCCTTCCCGAACAGGCTTCGGGGCCCACCAGGTGGCGTGTTGGTTATAAGAGAGAGAGAAAGCGGTGTGAGACCTTTCACTTCCCCTAGGTAATCATTACGCCCAGGAGTCGTGTATAAAGGTAAACTCGACTTCCTCCCTTTCACCCTTAATTTCCCATTGTGTTTACATTTTTCTGTTCTCCGATTCTCTCTCTTTTCTTCCGTGAATTTCTTTACTTTCGCCGGAAAATTCTTCACTCTTCCTCCATTTCTTACCTCTTTTACCGGAAAAGTATGTCCCCTCCGAAATCCTCGTCGGGTAAAACCGCAAAACCTCTGATTCCAGGCGTTTACGGCCCTCACCCACCGTCAATTCTCTCGGCGGAAAATATAGCCGAGTTTAGGGGGTCCACCGGGATTTCACCGGAGGTTGAAATTAGATTCCCGGGGGCTCACGAATCTCCGGAAAACCCTCCCCCAGGGTATTGCTGCGCGTTTGAGATATTCTTCTCTGCGTGCGGCCTGTCGTTTCCTCTCCCCGAACTCATTGTGAAGATGATGTTCGAGCTGGGCTTTGCTCTCCCCCAGATGTGCCCAAACTTCGTCCGAATCGTCATGTGTCTTCAAACTCTGGGGGAGGAGTTTAACTACAAACTGTCCCTCGCCGACTTTCTTCAAGTGTACACGGTGAAGACTGGTCGGACCAAGGGGACGCTTTATGTAAGCCCGCTTTCCGGGCTGAAGGTCTTTGACGACCTTCCCGAGAAGGATGAGAAATGGCGGAAATCGTACTTTTTCTTCCCGGTCAACGAACTCACCTTCGGCCACCTCGCAAGCTCACACGTATCGAAGTGGACTTCGAAAATCGGTAGAACGGTGCTGTTAGTCAGGTGCCTTTAATTTATTATTTCCTTTCCTGTTACTTACTCCTTGTTTTTCTTGTCCCAGATCACTTCGAGCGCGGATTGCTTTGCCCTACGTTCGTAGAGTTTTTCTCGAGGTTTTGCAGCCAGGGCCAGATCGCCTGGGATTCCTTTTCGTGCGAAAGGATTAGAGAATCCACAGTGCGGCTCAGGAGTCGTTCCCTCGTCTGCTCCGACCCCATGAGCACTTCGGAGATGAACTATAGAGAAGAGCGGGCTTGCCGACTCGCCGAGAAGGATATGAAGTTAAATATGGCGGCAGCGCTCGCTGAGGGCAAAGCTCGCCTTCCTAAGAAGTCAGGTCCCTCTTCTCCCGAAGTAGACGGGACTTCGTTGCCCCCCACTGATTCTTCCGAGCTGCTTACGGGGGCCTCCCAACCTCCGCCCAGCTCGCCCGAACCCGCAGTAATTACTATAGTTGATTCCAACGAGGAGCCACAGGAGGTTATAGTTCCCCCCGTCGAGGTCAGTTCCCAGCG
Organism: Camelina hispida; assembly: GCA_023657505.1. NCBI lineage: Eukaryota > Viridiplantae > Streptophyta > Magnoliopsida > Brassicales > Brassicaceae > Camelina > Camelina hispida. The sequence continues at coordinate 6,425,788 of CP094635.1, read as the reverse complement.
GGCGGACTCATCCAAAAAGAGGAAGGAGCCTGAGACTTCCTCACCTCGTCGTGAGAAGAGCCGAGCCCGGACTGATTCGTCAGGAGACGAGCGAAGTAGGCCCAGCTCGAAGGATAGGGGTCCTTCCTCAGAGAGGAGATCTAAGGAATCCGGGGATTCCTCTGGCAGGCCGCCTTCAAAGGAACGTCGTTCCTCCCCCCGAGGTAATGATAACTTCGATGTCCTCACTTTTTTACTCGCTGGGTCTCGGGGACCTAATAGAGTGACGTTGTTCGTTCATTTCAGTTCCCCCCATGTCTCCAGCGGATCTGATGAGAAGTTACATGTCCAAACTCAACCGTGCGAACTTCTTCCGCTTCGCGGACAAGATTGGCGAGGTTAGTGACACGCGCTCCCTCAGGTTTTTTTTATCTACCATTTTCGCCGTTTTTAACGAACTGTGACTTCCCAGCTGATGATCGAGTTCAACTCCTCGGTAGCGTCTTATGAAGATCAGCTGTTTACCTCTCCTTCATCTTCCGAGGTGGGCCTCCTCCGGGAAAAGATTACTGATCTGGAAGCCCAGGTGAAGGAGTATGCCAGATTAGAGGCCGAGAATGCTGCTACTGTGGAGAAAGCCGAGCAAATCCGAGCTCGGATGAAGAAAGCCGAGGTTCAGGTGCTCGACCTCGGAATTGCCAACGAGGACCTCCGGGATAAGCTTAAGAAGGCTGGGGACCTCTATTACGAGGCTGCGGAGGAAACGAAGGCTGCAAAGAACAGGCTGCACGAGATCGAACTCCGCAACCAGCTACTCGAAGCTGGCAATAGCTGCGAGATTGAAAGGGTGCGGAGAGAAGAGAGGCAGGCAATGAGGCGAACTCTCCGTCCGCTGGTCGAGGAGGTGAAAATCACCTTCGAAGAGAGGGAGAAACTGGCCCCAGCCCAAATCCGAGCTGCCGAGATTAGGGCTAACCGGATGCTGATCGAGGAAATCTCGAGGGGAGAGATCCAAGACATGGAAGCTGAGCTCGGGCTCCTGAAAGCCGATGAGGAGGAGGCCGACGAAAAAGTTTCCAAGGTAACCCCTCGTGACTTCGACCTTTCAGGGTTTTCAGCCCTTTTGGCGGATACGCCTGATCTTCTGTGCAACGAGCTCCCGTTGAGTGTCACAATCGACGAGTCCGGCGCTAATCTCGGGCAAACGTCCAATCAGGGGATGGACGACTTCTTGGTGAACACTAAGTCGGTAGGAGAGATCGAAGAGATGGGGCTGGCTTTTTCCGAAGCGGCGTCGGACCCCGTTCCCCGTACTCAGTAGTTTCTATTTCGGGGTTGTTTTGGCACAAGTTGCCCCCCTGTTTTGTAGTATTTGCTTTTTAGACTCGCTTCGGAGCGTTTTGGTCGTGGTGACCGCTCCGTTTTATTTATTATTTTTTTTGGCTTAATGTGAACTACATTTCCACAATCTTTCGTTTAAAAAGATGGTACGAGCAGAAATGAACGCGAAGTGAGAACTTCGGCTAATTAGTTCAGAAAAATGTCATCCCAACTTATAAGTAAAGCTGGGTACGAAGTGATTACTTCGGTTTAGATAGGAATTTTGCGAAACTGAGCTTTGACTTTAAGTAAAGCGGAGGACGAAGTGATTACTTCGGTTTAGATAGGAATTTCGCAAAACTTAGCTTTAAAGTAAAGCTGGGTACGAAGTGAGAACTTCGGTTTAGGCTTGCGAAGTTTGACTTCGGCTTGAAAATAGTAGATGCGAAGTCAAACTTAGTTTTTTTTTTTTTTTTTTTAACCATTAGTAATAAAAAAAAAGTTTAAGAAAACTTTAAATTTTATTAATATGGATAGCTGGACCCGAAGTGGGCTGCCTACGTACCCTTATCGGGATCAAGCCAAATCGTAGTTCGATACAAAGACATTAACTGTAAAAAAGTTTAAGGTGTAAAGAATTCCACGACCTCGGGACTGGTTTTCCCTCTGAATCTTCGAGCTGATAAACTCCATTTCGGACTTCGCGAGTAATTCTGTATGGTCCTTCCCAATTGATTCCCAGCTTTCCTGCATTGAGCTCCTCGGTATTCTCCTGGACTTTTCGCAGGACGAGGTCGCCCACTGCCAAGGGTCTGCCTCGGATTTTGGAGTTATAGTACCGGGCCACCGTGTTCTGGTAATTCTGGATCCGGGCTAACGCCTGGTCCCGACGCTGGTTGATTGTATCAAGAGTATCCTGTAGGAACTCCTCATTTTCCTCTGCTCGGAGTGGGTTCAGCGAGGTGCGGACTCCGGGTACTTCTATGTCAACTGGGACTACGGCATCGACTCCGTAAACCAGGGAGAAAGGTGTCTCATTAGTGGCCCGCCGAGGTGTTGTTTGGATCGCCCAGAGGACACCCTGAAGTTCGTCCGGCCAGCGCCCCTTACGAGCATCGAGCCGTTTCTTCAGGTTGGCAAGTATGACCTTATTCATCGCCTCGGCTTGCCCATTACCTTGCGGGTAACGAGGAGTTGACTTGTTGAGTCGGATTTTCCACTTCGCGCAGAACTCCTCGAACTTCGAAGAGATGAATTGTGGGCCATTGTCCGTGATGATTTCGTATGGGACGCCGTAGCGGTAGATTATGCTCTTAAGCACGAACTGTTCCACTTCGTCGCTTGTCACTTTCGCATAGGCTGCCGCTTCTACCCACTTGGAGAAATAGTCGGTAAGAGCGAGCACGTACTGGACTCCTCCTGGTCCTCGATGTAATGGACCGATGATATCCATAGACCACCTCATGAATGGGTAAGGTGCGGACACCGAAGACAGGAGTTCGGTAGGTTGATGAATTGATGGGGCGTGCCTCTGACACTTCTCGCAAATTCGCGAATACTTTTCGCAGTCCGTGACCATGGTAGGCCAGAAGTAACCTTGCCGTTTGATTTTGAAAGCCAGAGTCCGACCTCCAGAATGATTCCCATTGGGTCCGTCGTGAACAGCTCGCATTAGCATCGCGGGCTCTCTACCAGCCACGCAAGTCAGATAAGGACCTGCTACACTTCGGCGTAGAAGTATTCCGTTGTGAATGCAGTACCGCGCACTTGTGACCTTGAGCTTCCTAGCTGCCCACTTGTCGGCTGGGAGTTCCCCTTTTTCAAGGTAAGCCCAGATCGGGCTCCGCCAGTCATGTGCCCCCCAGCTGTTAGAATTCGCGTTGCTCGAAGTGGCATGTGGGATAACGGCTTGATTGTCAGCTGGTGAGCTCGATGACTCCGGAGCCGAACTTTCGTCGAGCTCGGCGAGAGGTGGGTGAACTTCCATTGGGGTAAGTAAGACAATGTCCGGATCTTCCGAGGTTCGAGAGTCCGAAACCGTCTTACCAGCTGCTTCCTCAGCGGCCAGCTGTTTTTTCATTGCGCGGGTCACGACGTGTGTGCCTTCCAGCCGGATGCTTGGAAACTGGATGACTTCGATGGGGATGATCCTTGTTATCGCAGGATCCGAAGTGGAGGCCAAAGATGCTAAAGCGTCCGCAGCAGAGTTCTCACTTCGCGGGATCTTAGTGATTTCGAACTCCTCGAACTTGGCGACTAACTCCCGAGCTGTGGACAAATAAGCCTCCATGCGGCCATCTTTTGTTTCGTACTCCCCCAAAAACTGGTTGGTGACCAGCTGCGAATCGCAAAAAGCTCGGAGTTTTCGGACACCGATCCCCACTGCGAGGCGTAAGCCGGCGAGGAAAGATTCGTACTCTGCTTCGTTGTTGGATGCACTGAAAGCCAAGCGAAATGATTGCTCGATCACTTCGCCTGTAGGAGAAGTGAGGCGGACCCCAATTCCTGCCCCCGATTTGGAAGAAGCTCCATCAACATACAGCGTCCATGGAATTTCGACAGCGTCGCTAGCCAAGGAGGCTAGTGGGAGTTCGATCAAGAAATCGGCCAGCACTTGTGACTTCGCACAAGTTCGAGTCCGGAACTCGATGTCATATTCGCTCAACTCAACAGACCATTTAGCCAGTCGCCCGGATTGGCTCGGACTATGTAATACCGTCCGAAGTGGCTGCGTCGTCAGGATTATGATCGTATGGGACTGGAAGTAAGGCCGCAGTTTCCTTGCCGAAGTGACTACTGCTAGAGCCAATTTTTCCATCATTGGATACCTCGACTCCGCTCCGGTGAATGACTTGCTGATATAGAAAACTGGTCGCTGCTCCCCCCTTTCTTCGCGAACCAAAACTCCACTGACCGCACTATCTGATACAGCTACGTAAAGAAAGAGTGGCTCTCCGAACTCAGGCTTCGCCAAGACCGGTGGTTCAGATAGATAAGCTTTGAGTTGGGCGAATGCTTCCTCACACTTCGCATCCCACAAGAAAGTTTTTCCCCCTTTCCGCAACAGCTGGTAGAAAGGGAGGCATTTGTCCGTAGATCGAGAGATGAAGCGGTTGAGAGCTGCGATCCGTCCGTTAAGACGCTGCACTTCGCGCAAGGTCCTAGGAGAACTCATAGACAGGAAAGCATTAATTTGCCTCGGGTTCACTTCAATTCCTCTTTCTGTGACGATATACCCCAGAAATTCTCCTGATGGAACTGCGAAGGTGCACTTCATGGGGTTGAGCTTCATCCCGAATTGATCCAGGACATCGAAGCAGACTTTCAGATCGGCGAGATGCGAACTGGCTTCCATCGATTTCACCAGCATGTCATCGATGTAAACTTCCATGGTTTTCCCGAGTTGATGCTCAAACATTCGGTTCACCAGTCTTTGGTAGGTTGCTCCCGCATTCTTTAGCCCAAAAGGCATCACCTTGTAACAATAGATCCCGCGGTCCGTAATGAATGCAGTCTTCTCCTGGTCGTCCGGGTTCATTAGGATTTGGTTGTAGCCAGAGAATGCGTCCATGAAGGACATCAGCTCGTGTCCCGAAGTGGACTCAACTAACCGGTCGATATGCGGAAGTGGAAAGCTGTCTTTAAGGCACGCCTTATTCAGGTCGGTGAAATCAACGCAGACTCGCGACTTCCCGTTCTTCTTTTTGACAACGACTGTATTTGCGAGCCACTCAGGGTATTTTACTTCGCGTATCTGTCCCGCCTTCAGCAAACGTTCAACCTCTTTGTTAACGATTTCAGCTCGCTCAGGACCCAGCTTCCTTCGCTTCTGCTTTACAGGTCGGAACGTAGGGTCCACATTAAGCTCGTGGGAAATAACTTCTGGACTGATGCCCGGCATCTCGTCTACAGACCACGCGAAGGTGGCCATTCTTTCTTTAAGGAAGGTTATCAGGGCGGCACGGAGCTCGCTATCCAATCCCACTCCGATCTTGATTTCTTGATCCGGGAACTTGCCATTGATGAAAATGGACTTAGTGAGGTCACCTTTTAGCTGCTTCCGAACTGGATTCTTCGGGACCTCGAGCTGTGGTTGCTATTGGATCAGGAGTTTGTGACTTGCGAGGTAACAGCTCCTGGCCGTCCTTTGGCTTCCCAGAACCTCCCGGACTCCTTGTGGGGTCGGAAATTTGACGCACTGATGGTACGTCGAGGCCACCGCCTTCATCTGATAGAGCCAGGGAGTTCCCAAAATAACATTATAGGCCGCAGGTCGGTCGAAGACCGTGAACTCCACCATTTTAACCACTCCTTGAGTGGACACTGGTAATGTGATCGTGCCCAAAGACATCGACGTCTCGCTAGTGAACGAGACCAGGGGGAGGGCGGTCCTGCGATGTGCTCTCTCCCAATACCCATTCTAGTGAGCGTCTCAAGGAAAATCAAGTCTACCGAACTCCCAGTATCAATTAGGATTCGACAGACTTCGTGGTTCGCTACATCAAGCGAGATGACGAGCGCGTCATCGTGCGGAGTGTCCAACCCCTCAGTTTCCTTCTTGGAGAAAGAAATTTCAGGTAGATCGCTGGCTATCAACTTAGCTCGCTTCGGCTGGGGGCTAGTGAGCTTCCGCTGATGGTCTTTGATCGCAGTGATGGAGTTCCGGAACAGACGCGATCCTCCCATTATCACGTCGATTCTTTTCTTGGGAGCCTCACTTCCATCAGACTGCTTTGGTTTCTTTGAAGGTGGAGCATCCTCGTCCACTTCGGGAATCGCTTTTTGCTCCAATTCTTCAATTGTGACATTCGGCATTTCTCCCGCCACATACTTCTCTGCGAGGAGATGCATCAGCTTCTTACAGTCACGAGTAGAATGACTGTTGGTTTTATGGAGCTCGCAGTACGTGTCCTCATCTCGGACCCACTTGTTACTCGGGAGTACGCCGCTCTTGGAGCGCGGTGAAAATGGTGGTTTGGACGGTGAATTCTTTGGAGAATTCTTCTGGGGGGATTGGGTGACTGCGAAAGTGCTCGGCCCGGACTTCGGGGTCGTAGGCGGAGTCTTTTTGGCAGGTGCTTCGAAGCGCGGTTTCCCTGCAGGCGGGGCGTTCTGTTTTTGCGCAGCGGCGAGTTTGTCTTCTTCTGCGACTATCCAGTTCGAAGCCTGGTGTAGTGCGTCCTGAATAGTTGGGAAACGATTCACGGACAACTCTTCGCGGAAGCGAGATTCGTGCCAGAGGCCGTTCTTAAGCGCAGCCAGGGCTGTGGAGTCCGAAAGTCCGGGAATTTTGACCTGGATCTCCTTGAACTTTGTTATGTAAGACCGAAGGGACTCTCCAGCCTTTTGGCTTAAGTTCCAAAGCTGAGCATCCGTCACCGCGGTCGACAGCTTGACGAACGAACGAGGTCGACAGCTCGGTGAAGTTGGTTATGGAGCCAGCTGCTAAGGATGCGAACCAAAGCAGTACCGGTCCACTAAATGTTTCTGCGAACAGCTTGCAGTACCCATCGTCTGCTTCATGGGGCTCGAGGTCCACCCGACTAGCTGTCAACAAGAAGGTCTTGAGGTGATTGGTCGGATCTCCTTTTCCTTCGTAGCTCGAGAATTTAATTTTGCCAGTGTCCTTGATGCGGACTCGGGCTATTTGGTCGGAAAAAGGAGTTCGCCTCGACTCCTCGATCACTCGGAATATATCCGGAGCCGAGGTAATTGCACTATGCATCACAGACCGCATGTCCCGAATTTCACTCTGTATGCGGAAGATCTCGGGATTGACAGTATACCCCGAAGCCGAAGTGTTTCCATCTATAGGGAGAGGAAGACGGACTGGGACCTCGGAAGATCGGACAACGCCAGGCTGAACCGGTGCGTGAACATCGCCGGCCAGCGGTAGCGCTGTTTGTGTGTTGGTTTGAGGTGGAAACGAATCCCCCGGAGTGACATTTGTTGCAGCCACTTGCGAGGTGGAAGGAGGAGTCATTCCGGAGAAATCCAAAGCACGTCGACGCGGGTTTTGGTTGGAGGACAGGAGGTCGACCCGGTCAGCGTAGGCGCGGTGAGAGGCCGAGAGATCGGCTACGGACGCCGTGACTTCCTCCAGACGAGTGGAAATCTGCCCCTCTAAGTTGTCGAAACGTTCAGTAAGAGCGGCGGAGGCGGCTTGCTGACGGTCGGACTTCTCGGACAAGTCCTGCAGGAGCTTCTGGATCACCTCCAAGGACACCTGGCTGGGAGAGCTGGCTGCCATAGCGGTGGTTGTGTGGAATGTACTTGCGTATGAAGTCGGAACTGGTGAGAGTCAGGCGATATATCCCCTCCTTCTAGCGCCAAATGTGAGAACTGAGAATGAGTTTCTCCTTCCGAAGTGATTTAAGTGTGGAGGAGCTTATCACCGTAGAACAGTTCCGAACTAAATTGAAAGAGTTTTATGAATTTGAATTGTGTATTGCTATTTCTGGAAAAATTCTTGGATCCTTACAAATGACCACCCCTATACCTATTTATACCGACACATTTATTATTCAATTAATACGGAATTAATAGCACGCGATCCGCGCAGCCTAATTAATCCTCTTAAATGCGGGAATCTTTGACCGGACCCGAGCTGCGAACTGTCGAGCACGAAACGTCTCCGTGCTCCCTTCCTCTCTCCGGGCCTGATGGGCTGACCAATAACACCCCCTCGGCCCATTAGGCGGGCCTGACTTAGGCCCTCTTGCCTATTGCCCGAGATGGTAGATCGTGGGTACAACATGGAGGCTTATTTGTCCGCAGCTCGGGAACTAGTCACTAAGTTCGAGGATTTTGAAATCACTAAGATCCCACGAAGTGAAAACTCCGCTGCGGACGCTTTAGCATCTTTGGCATCTACTTTGGATCCTGCGATGACTAGGATTATCCCCGTTGAAATCATCCAGTATCCAAGCATTCGACTAGAAAACTCAAACGTCGTCACCCGGGCAATGAAAAAGCAGATGGCTGCAGAGGAGGCAGCTCGCAAGGCGTCTGCGGACTCTGCCACCAGAGGACCCAGCCCCCGTTATGCCTACTCCGATGGAAAGTTCACCCACCTCTGGTCGAGCTAGACGCGAGTCAAATTCCGGAACCGCCAAGCTCACCAGTTGACACTCAAGCTGTTATCCCACATACTACTTCGAGCGGTGCGAACTCTAACAGCTGGGGGGCAGGCGACTGGCGGAGTCCGATCTGGGCTTACTTGCAAAAAGGGGAACTCCCAGCTGACAAATGGGCAGCCAGGAAGCTCAAGATTGTTAGCGCACGGTATTGCGTCTACAACGGAATACTCTTACGCCGAAGTATAGCTGGCCCTTATCTAACATGTGTTGCCGGTACGGAGCCCGTGATGCTAATGCAAGCTGTTCACAACTGTCCCAATGGAAATCACTCCGGAGGTCGGACTCTGGCTTTCAAAATCAAAAGGCAGGGCTACTTCTGGCCTACTATGGTCACGGACTGCGAGAACTATTCTCGAGCAGCGGCCTACGTTAAAGTAACAAGTGAAGAAGTAGAGCAGTTCGTGCTAAAAAGTATAATCTATCGCTACGGTGTTCCCAACGAAATCGTCACGGACAATGGCCCGCAGTTTATCTCCTCGAAAGTCAACTCCTCGCTTCCCGCAAGGTAATGGGCAGGCCGAGGCTATGAATAAGGTCATTCTTGCTAACTTGAAGAAACGGCTCGATTCTCGCAAAGGGCGCTGGCCAGACGAGCTGCAAGGCGTTCTTTGGGCAGTTCGAACAACACCTCGCCAGGCCACTAACGAAACACCTTTCTCCCTGGTTTACGGAGTTGATGACGTAGTCCTAGCTGACATAGAGGTCCCCGGAATCCGCACCTCAGTGAACCCACTCCGAGCTGAGGAAAATGAGGAGATCCTACAGGATACTCTCGATACGATCAACGAGCGTCGGGACTAGGCTTTAGTTCGGATCCAGAATTACCAGAACACAGTAGCTCGGTACTATAACTCCAAAATCCGAGGCAGACCCTTGGCAGTTGGCGACCTAGTCCTCCGGAAGGTCTACGAGAACACCGAGGAGCTCAACGCAGGAAAGCTGGGAATTAACTGGGAAGGACCATACAGAATTACTCGCGAAGTCCGAAATGGAGTCTATCAGCTCGAGGATTCAGAGAGAAAACCAGTCCCGAGGTCTTGGAATTCCTTACACCTTAAACTCTTTTACAGCTAATTTATATGTATCGAACTACGATTTAGCTTGATCCCGATAAGGGTACGTAGGCAGCCCACTTCGGGTCCAGCTATCCATATTAATAAAATTTAAAGTTTTCTTAAACTTTTTTTATTAATAATGGCTCTCAAAAAAAAAAAAAAAAAAAAAAAAAAGCCGAAGTCTGACTTCGCATCTAAAGCCAAGGTCCAACTTCGCAAGTCTAAACCGAAGTTCTCACTTCGTATTTAGCTTTACTTTAAAGCTTAGTGTTGCGAAAACTTTAAACCGAAGTTCTCACTTCGTATTCCGCTTTACTTATTAAAGTCTTAGCTTAGTTTCGCAAAATTCTTATCCAAACTGAAGTATTCACTTCGTACTCAGCTTTACTTATTAAAGTTGGGGTCTCATTTTTTCGAACTATTTAAACCGAAGTTCTCACTTCGCGTTCGTTTCTGCTCGTATCATCTTTTCAAACAAAGATTGTGGAAATTAAGTTCGCATCTTAGATGGCAAAACAAAATTTTTTATGGAGTGGTCATCACGACCAAAACACTCCAGAGCAAGTCTGAAAATAAATACTACAAACGGGGGGCAACCTGTGCCAAAACAACCCCAAAATAAAAACTAAGGATTAGGGAGAGCGGGATCTGACGCCGCTTCGGATAAGGCCAGGCCCATCTCTGCGAGCTCCCCTTCTGACCTGGTATTCGCCAGAAAATCGTCCATTCCCTGCTTCGACATTTGCCCGAGATTAGTGCCGGACTCATCGATTGTGACGCTTAGTGGGTGCTCGCTGCACAAGAGATCGGGTGTATCCGCCAAAAGGTCTTAGAATACTGAGAGGTCGAGCTCACGGGGAGTTACCTTCGAAACCTTCTCGTCTGCCTCCTCTTCGTCAGCTTTCAGGAGTCCGAGCTCGGCCTCCATGTCTTGGATTTCTCCCCTGGAGATCTCCTCGATCAGAATCCGGTTAGCCCTAATCTCAGCAGCTCGGATCTGGTGCGGGGCTAGCTTCTCCCTCTCTTCGAAGGTGACCCTCACCTCCTCGACCAGAGGACGGAGAGTCCGCCTCATTGCCTGCCTCTCCTCCCTTCGCACCCTCTCAATCTCGCAGCTGTTGCCAGCTTCGAGTAGCTGATTGCGAAGCTCGATCTCGTGCAGCCTGTTCTTGGCCGCCTTCGCGTCTTCCGCTGCTTCGAAGTAAAGGTCCCCCGCCTTCTTCAGTTTGCCTCGGAGGTCCACGTTGGCAACCCCAAGGTTGAGCACCTCTATTTCAGCCTTCTTCATCCGAGCTCGGATTTGTTCGGCTTTCGCTACGATGCTAGCATTCTCAGCCTCCAGTCTGGCGTACTCTTTTACCTGGGCTTCCAGGTCAGCGATCCTCTCATGAAGAAGGTTCACCTTGGAAGATGATGGGGAGGTGAACAGCTGATCCTCGTAGGATGCCACCGAGGAGTTGAACTCGATCATTAGCTTGAAATTCAGCTCGTCAAAAAATGGGTAAAATGAGAGAAAGAAACAGAAATCAAGACCAAAGGATACTTACCTCGCCTATCTTGTCCGCAAAGCGGAAGAAGTTTGCACGGTTGACCTCGGTCATGTCAGCAAACGCCGGAATCCAAACTCTGGGCCGAATGTAGCTCCTCATTAGATCAGCTGGGGACGCAGGGGGGACTAAGATTTTTAAGCAAGTCATTTCAGTCATCGACTATCGAACAATCAAGAGTATAAAATTAAGAGCATCTTGGGAAAATTTTACCTCGGGCGAAAGGATGTTGTTCCTTCTGAAGGTTTTTTCCAGAGGAGTCCCCGGAGTCTTTAGGCGGTGGGGCCTCTTTAGATCTCCTCTCCGAGGAGAGACCCGTCTCTTTCGAGCTAGGTTTACTTCGCTCGTCCCCTACTGAGCCAGTCCGGGCTCGGCCCTTTTCGCGAGAAGAGGAGGCGGTCTCAGGCTCTTTTCTATTCGATGAATCAGTTTGCAGAGGTTTTCTTCAGCACTGGGGGGGAAGCAGAGACCTCCCATGGCTCGTCGCTGGAGTCAGCAATGACAATCACGGGGGGAATCAACGGACCAGCAGGAGCCCTGGTTGATTCTATACCAAGCTCGGAAGAGCCAGTTGGAGGTGCGGAAGTTCCGCTCACCTCGGGAACGGAGGAGCTAGAGGGAGTCTTGATAGGGATGCGAGCTTTGCCTTCGGCAAGGGCCGCTGCCATCTGCTTTTTCGCCTCTTTTTCGGCGATCCGGCACGCTCTTTCTTCCCTGTAGTTCATGTCCGAAACGCTCACAGGGTCGGAACAAACGAGAGAGCCTCTTCCGAGCCTTGCTGTGGACGCCCTAATCCTTTCGCAGGAGAAAGAATCCCAAGCGATCTGACCTTGGCTGCAGAATCTCGAGAAGAACGTCGTGAATGTAGGGCAAAGCAGTCCGCGCTCGAAGTGATCTAAAACAAAAATATATATATATATAAATAAGCAAAGATCAGAAACGAGGCGGAAAGACAGAACTACATTCGATCCGGACCCAGTAAGGAACACTAGTCTACCAATTTTCGAGGTCCACTTCGATACGTATGAGCTTGCGCGGTGGCCAAAGGTGAGCTCGTTGACCGGGAAGAAAAAGTAAGACTTCCGCCATTTCTCGTCTTTCTCGGGCAGGTCGTCAAAGACCTTCAGCCCGGAAAGCGGGCTCACGTAGAGTGTGCCCTTGGTACGGCCTGTCTTTACCGTGTACACCTGGAGGAAGTCTGCCAGTGACAGTTGGTAGTCGAACTCCTCCCCCAGACTTTGGAGACACAGAACAGTCCGAACGAAGTTCGGGCACATTTGGGGGAGAGCAAAGCCCAGTACGAACATCATCTTCACGATGAGTTCGGGAAGGGGAAACGACAGAGCACATGCGGAGAAGAATATCTCGAACGCGCAACAATACCCCGGAGGAGGGTTCTCCGGGAACTCGTGAGCCTCCGGGAACTTAATCTCGATCTCCGGTGGAATCCCAGTGGACCCTCTAATCTCGGCTATATTCTCCACCGAGAGAATTGACGGTGGGTGAGGGCCGTAAACACCCGGAATCAGGGGTTTCGCGGTTTTACCCGACGAAGATTTCGGAGGAGACATACTTTTCGAGTAATATGTGTGAGAAGAGGAGGGAAGTTGAAGAACTTTCCGGTGAAAGAAAAGAAACTAACAGGAGAATAGAGAAATCGCAGAGCAGAACGAAAAGAAAACTGAGAATTAAAAGTGGAAGGGAGAAGTCGGATGAGGTTACCTTTATACACGGAGCCAGAGAGCAATGATTGCCTGGGGAAGTGAAAGGTCTCGCACCGCTTTCTCTCTCTCTTATAGCCAACACGCCACCTAGTGGGCCCCGAGGCTTGTTCGGGAAGGCAAATCTCATCATTACCACGATCAAATCGTGGGGATATGGAGAATATTCAGTTTCCCGAAATTGATCGCTTGAAGGTTGAAAGTCCCCCGAACTGCTCAGCTCGGGAGACTTGGGGGGCAACTGTTGTACCCACGATCTGTCATCTCGGGCAATAGGCAAAGGGCCTAGGTCGGGCATGTCTAATGGGCCAAGGGCGTGTTACTGATCGGCCCATCAGGCCCGGAGAAAGGAAGAGAGCGCGGAGATGCTTCGTGTTGGTCAGCTCGCAGCTCGGGCCTGGTCAAAGATTCCCGCATTCAAGAGGATTAATTAGGTTGCGCGAATCTTGCCCTATTAATTATGCATTAATTAGGTAATAAAGTGGTCAGTATAAATATGTAAGGGGGGGAGTCTTTTGTAGGGGATCGAACATATTTTCCAAAAGCAACAATACAAATTCAAATTCTCAAAAACTCTCTCAATTCAGTTCGGAACTATTAAACGGCGATAAGCTCCTCCGCATTCGAATCACTTCGGAAGGAGAAACTAAATTTCAGTTCTCACACTTAGGATATTTATTAAAATCAAAGAGAGGAGGATACAATCACCTATCTGAAAGCAACACAAAGTGTTGATTATCAGGATCAACGAGAGCATGAGCTAATAGCCTTCATTCTGCATCAACCATGGATATCTGACCCCAAGAAACCTGCACAAGATTAACATAATAAAGCTACCTCACAACTAATGACAAAAATCACAAAACCGACTAGATGGTGTAGTCAGACAGCCTCATTTACCTTATGACTGTGAATATCTCGATCGACCAACAAAATAGCTGCTTGCATGTACAGGACTTTTCTTTGACATAGATTGTAGTATATTTGTCCTCATGACCCTGAGTCAACAAAATCCACCATTCCGTCATACGTTTGACAAAGTTACATCTCTAAGAAACTCAACCTGATTAAAAAAGGGGGAATTCTTACACGGAGGAACATCTCTCAAAGAGGCTCAAAAGGCAGCGGTCCTGGTGTTAAGAACATGAAGGCTATCTTAGGATTCTTTATCTTAGATTGAGGTAGGTTCAGAATTTCATTCATCACAACTCACTGTCAGTCAATTCCCTCGAAGGCACAAACAAAAACTGTTGGTATAACGGACATCCAGGACCAGAAAACATGTAGCACGCCACAGAATTCCATATACGAATGGGGTGATGACAACAACCGCAACCAGAACAACCAAAATGATAATCCATCTCGGGCCTTTAAAAGGAGGCCTTCGACGAGACTCTGACATGACCACCGCCTTTTATCTCTTAAGCTACCGTTTGAAGTATCAAAACCATCTTCTTAAACAATCTGCTCACTGATTCTAGTGCCAATTCTTTAAACACATACATTAAAATAGCTCCTAACCTTTTCCAAGTGCCAACCAACATATTATTACATCGTGGCTTCAACATGTGTATCTCTTTTCCCGGTTGTTGTCGTAGCAAATCACAAGTTTGAATCCATAGTTTTCAATGAAAATGTATTTTATGTCATTTAAACATTCAGAAGCAGCAATAAAGATGTCATAAAGAAAGGGATAAGAAAACAACATATAGTAGCTAGTCTTCGCAAAATCTCTAACAGATTTTGTCACACATGACTAGAGACATTATATCCTACTAGATTCGAACCAGATTTCATTATAAGCATATTCAATACTAAGCATCTTGGAAGTTCCATTAGTTTAGGCTGATAGCTAATGCGGGTCCCTGCTCTCGTTCCAGAGCACATGATGATGGTACCTTGGTTTCTTTGTCAAAGAGCGACTTCCACAAATCGAAAATGCTGGACTCCATTGCATCCCTAGCAAACCCGTGCGCCTCTGAAGCATCCTTGGTAGAACTCAACTGCTTCTCTAACTTCTTCAGCGATTCTTCAATGACCCGCGTGGACTCGCGGCCATACCTAAACCCTTTTTCAGTTCTGAGATTCTTAACAAGGAGGTCCAGATCTCTTATTCCCACTCTCAAAGTCGCCCAAGTCGTCATAATCAGTCTGCAGTGGACCGACTGGCTACCTTTGTAATACAATAGCTTCTTTGGTATGATATGTTTTGAGTAGACATCACGAACAACACGATATAGCCTTTCCCCCACGGGGCTATCAGGTTTCAGGTCCCTTCTGTCACTATACATCGATAACTGGTAGAAGAATGCTACCATAGTACGAAGGTCATCACAGAGCAAGAACATTATTTCAGCCACATGTAGCGAGAGATCAACACCTAGTCGCAAAACCTCCTCTTTCAGCTCCTGCATTGCAAAATCATTCCTGCGCGCGCAAAAGAGGAAAAGCAAAAAAAGATGCATGAAGGCTTTTGTTTGTAACCTGCGGAGGGTTGAATTGCAAAACTCAGTAAGAAAATGTTACGTACTGACCCTAGAATATAAGGAGAAGGTGCGGGCAGCCTCACTATCTCGCTTGGCCTGTATTTACCAACAAGAATAGGCTGAAATAGGTCGTCTAGGGTTGTCACAGAGAGAGACTCATCAGCAGTGTCAAGGAAGAGAGACTTCCACAAGAAAGAAATGTTAGACTCTATGGCCTCCCTCGCAAACCCGTTGGCCTCTGAAACATGTTTTGCGGACCTCAATTTATCCTGAAGCGTATTGAGCTGTAGCTTGAATTTAGCAAGAGCGGAAGAGAGTAGTCGATCATCAAAGTAGCAATCTTTCCTTCTGAGAAGGAGAACAAGGCGATGCAAGACCATGACACCTTCAGCAAAATCCTTCCAAAGGGTCTTGATCAATCCAAACTGAACCGAGTAGGCAACATCCTCCTGGTAAACTCCATTCTTGGGTTCGATATGTTTAGAGTAGACCTCACCAATAACATGGACCAGCCTTTGAGACACGGGAGAGGAGCGTGGTACTATGCGTATCCATAACATGTAGCCGAACCACAACAAAGTACGAATGTCATCACACAGCAAGAACATGGATTCAGCTACACAGAGTGAGAGGTCAACTCCTAGTCGTATGACCTCCTCTCTCATGTCCTCCTTAGCAGAGAGTGTCCTAGAGTTCGAACAAAAAAATATCAGACGTTTTGTTTGTTTGTAAACAGAATAAAAAAGAGACAACTTAGCATCACATTGTCTTACCCTGTACCGTATGGATAGAATCTGAAGAAGTTCGAATTAGGACGGAGACCACGAGAGCAAGAAATTGATGACATCCTCCCTCTGATCAGGGATAATTCAAAAATCAAAAAAAAAAAAAAAAGCATACAATATGAAAATAAAGACAACTTTGGAAATCATGAAAGCCCTAGAAACAGATCATATCTTTCATCATCCACAACTTTATCATATTCCCATTTGAAACAATAAAATATATTTACTGTAGGAACGTACCACTCACCTCCAACTCGTCGTCCTTGTAGACACAAAATCTCTCGAGAATTCTAAGCTGTTTTTTCCTTTTTTTCCTTTCTTTTTCTCTGCGAGGAGGAAGATGCAGCAGATAAACATCACTACGGAGGTTCTTTATATCATAATTGATGTTGGGCCTTTTGTCGGTTTATTCTAACCTTTGGGCCTCCGCCCACCTATTTATTCCGAGTGATTTCAAACCCTTTGAACCAACCATCTACTGACTACTACTGTACTGTATATATCTTTTTTATCAAATTTCAGTTTTCTTTATAGAAATACTAGAATTTGTACCCGCGCACGCGCGAATTTTAATTTAAAATATTTTCTATCGATAGAAATTCTTGACCTCAAATATAACCATTCAAACTTTTGAGTATAAATTTATATAAATACTTAACTTACTTTACTAAGTGATATACAACATATATATCGTTGAAGATAATAATTTCTTTATCATATCTATTTACGCGGCATTTAGTTTAAACTTTTTATCAATAAAATCATTGAATATATATATATACTAGAATTTGTACCCGCGCACGCGCGGGATTTTAGTTAAAAATATATCTTATCAATAGAAATTGTTGAACTCAAATATAATTATTCCAACTTTTGAGTATAAATCTATATAAATACTGAACTTACTTTACTCAGTGATATACAACACACATATTTTTGAAGATAGTATTTCTTTGTTATATCTATTTGCGATTTTACGTGAGATTTTAGTTAAAAATTTTTTATCAATAACAACCATTGAATATGAATATAATTTGAAGATTAAAATATAAATCTATATAAATGCCGTACTTATTTTACTAATCTATATATAACATATATTGTCTAGTGTCGCTATAATATTTTCGATAATCTTCTGACCTTTTATCTTTCAAAGAGTTCATTCCATATTCATATACCATGAAAACATAATTTTAAAAGCTGTAACATCAATGTTGATCATTAACCTAATTATAGAGATCATTTAAACATATCGATATCCTACATTAAATGCGAATATACAAAGTTTCATGAACATTTTTAGTGCTATGTCGCTACAATGAGGTTGTCCAAATGCATCATCTGCAATAATAGAATTTCTGACTAAGTCAAGAATGCTTAAATGATGAAACGTTTAAACCCCACAATAAATATCTATTCACTAATCCAAGTTATATATTTTTCTTCTCATCTGTTATTTGCAGATGTTAATTTTTTTGATGCAACCTCAGCTTCGTCTTCTAAAAAAAAACATAGTGAACTTAAATATATTGTTTTTGCCAATGTTTTGGGTTAAAAGCATTTGATAATATATATATATATATATATGTTATATTTTGTTATATATATTTGTATACTTTATGAGATATGCTACACAAATCACATGCCACTTTTTGTAACGACTTACATATAATTTTTTTCTATATTTCCTGACCATTGATTTTGATTTTTTAGATATTTTATTTTGTCAAAAAAAAATTTCATAGTTTTCTCGAAAAAAAGTATGGCCCTTACAATGTCTTTGTTTTAGATCAAAACTTTTAATTTAAATTAAGTTAAGTAATTAATCTTTTCTTTCTTATAAGTAAATTTTAATAAGAAATATTTATGGTATATGTTTCTTAGAAACTAATGTTTCCCTTCAATTTTATATTCATGTTTAGATTTTTATAAATACAATTATATAGCTTGTTTTTTTAACTCTACCATGCATTAAAATCTTACATATATTCTAAAACTCATTAACCCATTCTAAATTTTGAAATATATTCATCTTTTGGTTATAATTTTTATAATAACATTATTAGATATGCAATGAATGAATATTAAAAATTATATTATTGTTTAGATAGTTATTATTTTTATTATTTACTTAAAATTATATTATTGTTTATACTATTTTAAAATTTAATTAATTTTAGTTAATTCGTTTTTTATTTATTTTCACTATTATTAATTATAAATAATAAATATGCAATGAATGAATATTAAAAATATATTTTTATGCAAAAAAAAAATTGATTAGCTGGATGCTGATGTGGAGGAATGAGGAGTGAGCAAAGTTAACTTTATATATATAGATATATAATCATTTGAACTTTAGAAGATAAATATATATAAGCGGCATACTTTTTTTTACTAATCAATATATAACATATATTATCTATTGACGCAATATATCACAATATATCATATGGTAACAAAAAAATGACTTAAGAACTTTACTGGAAGAGTCGTCAATCTTCAAACCTTTTATCCCTAGAATAGGTCATTCCATATTCATATCCCATGAAAACATTTTTTAAAAAATTCTAACATTGAATGTCGATCGTTGGTCTAATTATAGAGATCATTTAAATATATCAATATCCCACATTAAATACAATATACAAGTTTCATGAACATTTTTAGTGATATGTCTCTACAACGGGGTTGTTCAAATGCATCACCTACCATAATAGAATTTTCAATCAAGTCAAGAATCATTAGATGGTGAAACTATTAAACCTGACACTGAATTTCTGTTCACTAATCCAAGTTACATATTTTTCTAAAATCTCATATGTTATTTTCAGATGTTAATTTTGTGATGCAACCTCATATTCGTCTTCTCAAAAAAACATAGTGTACTTTAAATATATTGTTTATGCCAATGTTTTGGGTTAAAAGCATTTGATAAAATTGATGAAATCTCAAACTTGTTTTATATTTTACCTTTTTATCATGTTATAGAACTGTAACTTTAGTTGAGAATATGCTTTCTGAGATATGCTACACAAATCATATGTCACTTTATTTAACGGCTTACATATCAATTTTTCTATATTTTGTGACCACTGATTTTATTTTTTAGATGGATTATTTTTCAAGAGTCTTTTTCGTAGTTCCCAAAAAAAGTGTGACTCTTACAATGTCTTCATTTTTGATCAAAACTTTTAAGTTGAGTTGAGTAATTAATCTTTTGTTTTTCTTTACGTGAAACTTAATAATAAATATCTGTAGTATATGTTTCTTAGAAACTAATGTTTGACTTTAATTTTATTTTTATGTTTAGAATTTTCTAAATACAATTACATAATTTTTCTTACTCCACCATGCATTAAAATCTTATACTTCCATTCTAAAACTTATTAACCCATTCAAAATTTTGAAATATGATCATTTTTTGGTTAAAATTTGAACATATAACATTATTACTAAAACAAATTCATAGTATTATTTTTACTATTTTCAAGTTTTCATTTATGTTACTTAATTCATTTTTCTATAGTTATTATTTACTTAAAAATTTATATTATTGTTTTTACTATTTTAAAATTTAAATTTTGCTTAATTGGTTTTTATTTATTTTTTACTACTATTAATTATAAGTAATAAATCTACATTGAATAAACATTTAAAATAGTAATTTGAATGCAAAAAAAACTATAAATAACATTGCTTAGGTGGATAATGATGTGGAGAAAGGAGAAAAGAGAAAAGTTATCTGTATAAATATAGATATCTGTATTTATGTTTAAATTAGTAGGGCTTTTAGTAATAAAACCCCTCAAGTAAAGATAAATCATAGAAAAACCCTCAATTATATATTTAACGGAAAAACCCCTCAATTATATATTTAATGGAAAGACCCCTCAACTAAAAATCCGTTAATGTTTACCCCTCCATCTAATTAATTAAACAGATACAGTTAACCTGAAATGCAACCTTTTGTCAGAAATAAAAAAAATCGACATTTATACACACTTCAACAGCACAATTTGTAACTGAAAATAACAAGATGTTTTTATACCCAAATATAAATCCCAAAACCAAAACCTACATTGACGAACCCTAATTTATCAAAGTGAACCCTAACTTTTTTTTTGTGTGTAAATCATGAGAATGATTTTCATAGTAACTAGTGACAAACCTCTTTATCTTCCTATACATTTGCAACCGATATATACATTGAGAATCTTATACTATTTCTAAAAAAATTACTCATTTACTCAAAACTTAAACCAAAGTTTTTATTTATTGGCATTGACCTTTATTTTGGATTTCTTTTTTAAACAATAAAATTATATTCAACAAAATAACAAAAACCAATGCCAAGAATATAAATTGGTCCATTACAATGGGTTTGGGGTATATTAGTTGTAATTAATTGATTGATACACAAAATATTATGAAAGTATCCAAAATCTATTTTATCAGGATGGCTAGTGGCCACCAGGTACAGCGAATCATCTTCTTGTAAAAATGGTGGACTTTCTTGATTCTTTAAAATTTGACTTTGAAAAAAAAAATGACAAAAATGAAAACTAATGTTTTTTTCAAGTCATCATTATTAATTAACTTTAGTAGAAAAAGGTAGAAACATGTATTTGCAACTAACTTAGTTAACGATGAACATGACGAATATGAGCAAGTATATTCACTAGAAAAATCACCATTAATATGTCTCTATAGATGGATGATGCGCACTAAACAATTTCATGTACAATATTTTTGTTTTCTGTTCTTAACATGGGATAAGTTATCCTAAGTTATATGTAATTCATTAGATTCTTCTCCAATCCACATGTATATCATTCCATTTTTCGGATATTAATTTTGAAAATCGTATAGTTCTAAAAAAAATTACTCATTTTAATCAAAGTTTTTATTTCTTTATTGGCATTGACCTTTTATTTATAAAATTTGGATTTTTAACCAATGTAATTATATTCAACAAAATAAACAAAAACCACTGCCAAGTGCCAACAAATAGAAATTGGTCCACTACGTACGTATAATGGTTTTTGGGGTATATTTTAGGATTTTTTCCTTTTATTTTAGGTTATTTTTAATAATTGATATAAAAAAAAATTAGTTTTTGCAATTACAAAAAGCTTAAGCTCATTTTTCCAAACCCTAAATATATAACTTCTTCCACACGGCTTCCTTCCACTCCAGTTTTCTGCCGATCATGATCCGCAAAGAGGTTCAAGAGATGAAGAAGAATAAGAATATGAGCCCTCATGATCAGCCACTGACGATTTCTTCACTTCCAGAAGAAATCTTAGAGAACATCCTCGCACGTATCTCTAAATGGAATTACCCTAATCTCTCTCTTGTCTCCAAGAGATTCCTCTCTCTTCTCTCTTCTCCCCCAAATCTACACGACTCGATCTAACATCGGAACCACAGAACCATGCCTCTGTTTCTGCTTACAATTGTCTAAGAACCAATCTTTTGACTGGTACACTCTTTGGATGAAACCTTCCGAAACCCTAACGAATGATGGTGACGATGACATTCCTGGTGACTATTGGTTCCGGTACCTTGTTATCCCCATCTTCATTGTGTACCGTATGATTCCACTATAGCTGTTGGTTCGGAGATCTACTTAATCGGTGCACCCTCCGAATCACCACCGACTTCAGCTATTCGTATCCTTGATTGTGGGAGTAACACGTGGCGTGATGGCCCCAGTATGATGGTTGCTCGGGAGTCTGCGCATGCATTTTTTGTTGATGGGAAAATATATGTAATGGGAGGTTGGGGGAAGGACGAGTCCATGGCTTGGATGGAAGCGTTAGACATAAAGACTCAGACTTGGAGTTCTTTGCCGAGCCATGGAGACTCAGCCGACGAGCTAAGTAGCAGCGAGGGTGAGTTAGAAATCAGTAAAATTTACGCAATGGATGATATGAATAACTATGCCTATTGTGATATGAAAAAAGGTACATTGGAAGTTGTAGAAACGCACTCGAACAAGATGTTGATATATGGTTGGTGCGTGATAGAGAATGTAGTATATTGTTATACAGACTCCAATATTTGCATGTGGTATGAGTTGAAGAGTAGAAAATGGAGAGAGGTCAAGGGTTCGAATTTGGAATTATTGCTTGGGCAGGATACATGTTGCTTAGCACCAGGGTATGTGCTTGATTTAGTTAACTATGGTGGGAAGCTTTTAGTTTTGTGGATGACGGTTCACATAGACAACGCAAAACAGATAAAGAGAATCAGGTGCGCAAAGATGGCGTTAGAGAAGCGCCATGGAGGTGAGGTTTGGGGTAAGATGGAGTGGGCTAATACTATTCTTACGGTTCCAGAGTCGTTTGAATTCTTGAGTAGTTGTGTAGTAGTTTCGATTTGATGAGTCGAAAAAGATTGTTTATTTGAATAACTTTAACAAAATCTCTCTCTGGTTGATTACATTTGTTTTTGTGTCAATTAATATATAATACAAAAAATTGTTCAGTTCGCCACAGGCCACACCTTTTGAGACATTTCTTAAAATCAACTCGAGGGCCGGGAATACAACACTCAAATGAGCTAATTTTCACAACTATTACATATATACAGCGGCCAAAGATTGAACACTTCTTCTTTGGATGAAAAACATTCTTTACAGCATTGGGTAGAAGCTATATCATTCATTAGCTCATAAACCTAGCTTAACAATACCGACCATTCTTAAAAAAAG
Source organism: Camelina hispida (assembly GCA_023657505.1). Lineage (NCBI taxonomy): Eukaryota > Viridiplantae > Streptophyta > Magnoliopsida > Brassicales > Brassicaceae > Camelina > Camelina hispida. The sequence goes on along the minus strand of CP094635.1, from coordinate 6,403,038 downwards.
CGAAAACAACTACCATATGTCTAAGCTCTCGTTCTCATATTATGTGCAATAAATTGGGCACATACCAAACTTTTTTCTTTAGGAGAGAAGTTATTGCTACATTAAATCTCATTTTCAATACCAATTTTTGACAAGTTATCGATTATTTTCTCAACCCAATTTATTATTAAAATACAAAATTGAGTGATCAATAAAATAAAATATTTATGTTTCTCTCCAGAGCATGACACATCAGCTTTTATATTTAAGCAGATACTGACACATCAATTAAAATAATTACTCAATCAAATTAAAACAATTAATACACATCAGATTTTTTTGTCCTATGTGGATTTCTTCCCCTTAAATAATGTTTTTTTATATGAAAAAAACAAGTAATTATGAAACGGGAATGTGTAGTCCGTCCAATGATTTTGGATGTTTTAATTAAATAAGTTTACGTATGTGTAAAGATTCTGAAAAGGAATAGAAATTATCGAATACACATTGACATTTCCACATAGTCCATTAGCTAAATAACTAATTGAATGATCAAATCGCATAAACAATATCAAAGAGGCATGTCTTGTCTGCATTCTTTTGTTAAATTTTTTGTTTGCATTTTTGTGCACTGATTGATGAATCAAATCTTATCTGAATTTGTTTTGTTTAAGAATTTGGTTCAAAGAATAAAAATAAGGTTTCCTTTTGTTTTATAATCAAAAGAAATTCCAAGCTCTACTTTGGTACGATTTGGTTACAGTAATATGTTCAAACTCAAAAAATGAAACCAAAATGAATTATTTCCAATTGTAGTCTTGATCAATCTGTCCGGATTAGAGATTCTTCATAGTTCATATTACTTAGTTACTTGAGACTAAAGTTAGATTTAATATTATACGTTGAATTTCCGGTGGATGCTTCGATCAAGGATGACGATTATTTCAAACGATGGACATACGAGACATACAATTTCACTATCACCGTATTTTGGACACCGCACTTGGTAAAATCCATAGAACCCGGCCAGACCCATCCCAAGAATACTGATATTTTTGACTTATACCTCGATGAGGCGGACGAGAGTTGGACAGCAGATATAGGAGACTTTGACTATGTGATCATCTCCTCTGGCCATTGGCATTACCATCCATCGGTATACTACGAAAACCTTGCAATCATCGGTTGCCATTATTGTCAATTACTGAATATAACCGATCTCACAATGTTTTATGGATATAGAAAAGCGTTTAGAACCGCATTGAAATCGATCTTGGACTCGAAGACCTTCAAAGGGGTTATGTACTAACAGACTTTTGCACCATCACATTTTGAAGGCGGGTTATGGAACGAATGAGGAGATTTTTTGAGGAAACAACCTTATAAGAGCGACGACCATGCTCAAGATGATACGACAAGGAAGCTACACAAGATTCAGCTGGAAGAGTTTTGGAGGGCTGAAGAAGAAGCGAAGAAGAAAGGGAAGAGGTTAAGACTACTAGATACAGCTCAAGCGATGTGGCTAAGACCTGATGGTCACCCGAGCCGCTACGGCCATATGCGAGAGGCCAATGTCACGTTGTACAACGAATGTGTTCACTGGTGCTTGCCCAGTCCTATTGATAACCTCAATGACTTCTTGCTTGCTATGCTAAAGAGGTTGATTAACTCGAATAATCTAAAAATTTTCTCAAGTATATTTGGCTCAGCAAGTTACGCTTGAGGTTGTCACCTTAGAAATACTATGATAGTGTGATCTATGTGATTTTTGTTTCCATCTTATGTGTATATATACTTATATGGTTTCTTTTATGTCTCTCTCATTTGATTTGATGGTTTTAGAACTCTTGAAGAGTTGAGGGAACTTGATATTTTCTTTAAACATATTGGTTACGTATTATTTGTAATCTGACATCATTTTAGCAGTTTATTTTATTCTAAATAACAATTTCCACTATGTGCAGAATAAAATAATTATTAAATAATTTTACTCTAATTTATGTATACAAAATATATAGTATTTATCTGTAAAATTATTATTTGGGATCTAAATTTTATTTGTGTAGTATATATTTTCAGTTTTATTTGAATATATAAAATTCTTGTATAATAATTAAGATTTAACATATGGAAATTATTATAATTTGAATTTTATATTATCTCACAATATAAATCAAGAGTTCTTAAAATTTTATGAAAATGTAAGTAAGTAATACAATTAAGTTATAAAGAAAATAAAAGAATTAATTTTTGGGTGTCATTTAAAAACAAAATACAATGGTATGTAAATAGAAATACTATGAAAAATTGAGGACAACTAAAGAAATCATTTCTCGAGCTTTACACGTTAGTATTTTTTTTGTTTTTGTGAGAAAGCTTATACATATATAAGGGATATGAACCAAACTAGAAGTTTAGAGTAATATCTCAAACGTGATTGGAGAATAAACTCTCTTTGTGAAGCACTGAAGCATACATAAACTAGAGTAAATCAGTTACGTATTATCAAAAAAGAATTCCCATATGTCTTTCTTATTGCTTATGCATTTACTATGTGATTCTTTTTCACAGTGATGATTGCAGTATTTGAATTTTGGCGTGTGATAACAAAAATTTCTTGTCTCTTAAGATTTACATATAAGAACACCAATGATAAATTAAACAATGTTCAAGATCGAAAACCAAATTTTTTTAATTCAAGTAAACTAAATCATCTATAACTTTTTAAATAACTCTGACAATTAACATAATCCTTATAAACGTTGTATACAGTTTAACATAAGTATAGTATTTAAATAATAACACAAAACCAAACTAAAGTAAAAATATGTCTATTTACTTTGACATACATGGACTTGTTATAAAAAAAGTAATTTACAAAAAAAAACAAATAAATAATAACGTAAGAACAACACAAACTATATAAATTAACTTAGATGATTAAATTTGTAAACTACAAAAAATACACCACAAAATAAAACCACTAATATATCTCTAATAACAAGTAACTAGGTACCAACCCGCACTATGTGCGGAATAAATCATTTAAATAAAAAATTATGAGTAAAATTACTATTTGAGAGTTAAGATTCGTTTGTATAAAACAAAATATGTAATTATTATGTAAGATTTAAGATTTGTTTGTATAAAACAAAATATGTAAGTAAAGTTTTTTTCGTTTATTCAAATTTGAGTTTATTTTTTGTAAAATATATTTCACCCGTGAAATATTTGAACTTGGAAAATAATTTTAAGGTTGTGTAGGAAGTTTTGATGTCTTTTTGTGTTTCTAAAAATAAAATTCACATATTTTATGTTTCACATTATTATCTATATCACTATACCATTAAATATATAAAACAATATTTTTTAGACTAATCGATTTAATTTTTAAAAATAAAATGAGAAAAATTATAAAAGTGGTAAATAAATGAATAATTTTTTTTTTTGTGAAATGTAATTTACTTTTAATAAGTAAATAGCCAAATAGGTTATGACTTATGAAAAAGATAGTTAAATACCTTTTTGGATTTAATAGTTGATTAAATCTTTCATTTTAAAAAACTAATAGAAAAAATCATTGGGTCATAATATTTCAATGACATACTTATGTAAATAATAATGAAAAGTAAAGGCATTTATTAAAAAAAAGGTATAGGAGCTCTGTGAGCGCGACACCTCAGGTTTTTGTGAGAGTGTTTCTCTATTAATATATAGGGGATAGGAGAAAAAAACATAGCATAAAATAGAGTTAAGCCAATTATACAATTAAATTTATCCGACTTAAATGTAAATGATTTTTTTTTTTTTTTTTGACAACAGAAGATCAGCCCATATAAGCCAATGGGAGGGAAAATCGTTTACAAACAAAATATGGTGCGGAGAGGTACGCGCATGACGTGCCAAAAAAACCGTACTTACATTAGCATTTCTAGAAATTAGAGATAAAGAGAAAGAAGAAAACTCCTCCCTGTCCATCTTGATATCGTCGAGGTATGTCTTGAACGCCGGCCAGTCCTGAGGTGAAGACACCATCTTCACCAAGTCTGAGCAATCTGTAGAAAAAGCCACATCGCGAAAATGTAAATGATTGTAATAACAAATACTAGAGAGTTACAAACCATTGTAGGTTTTTTTTTCAGTCCATTTCTTTATCTTAGCATTGTGTAAACCATAATTTTCATGATTAATATCATTCCAAAAAATTAAAAATCATATTTTTAACATCAAATGTATTTCAAAATGTATAGAATAACATCCCGCAGCATCGCGCGGGTCTAACCTAGTATATATTAATGTAGCTAGGTTTGAACTTTCATTATAAAAAAATTGAGTGATCCGTGAAGCACCCGTCAGGATCGAACGAATGGTTAAGTGGTCACCTCCAGTGACAGGTTGGTTTAAGCTGAATACGGATGGTGCTTCACGCGGGAATCCAAACTTGGCAACGGCCAGAGGGGTGATGCGGAATGAGATGGGTGAATGGTGTGGAGGTTTTGTATTGAATGTGGGGAGATGTTCATCGTCGTTGGCAGAGTTGTGGAGGGTATACTATGGACTGTATATCGCGTGGGAGCGTCGGATAGCGAGGCTGGAACTAGAGGTGGATTCGGAGATGGTGGTGGAGTTTTTACGGACAGGGATTGGTGAGTCGCATCCGCTGTAGTTCCTGGTATGTCTGTGCCGTGGCTTTATTTGAATGGACTGGATGGTCCGTGTTACACACGTGTATAGGGAAGCTAATCGCCTTGCGGATGGATTAGCGGCCTATGCATTTACTTTACTTTTAGGATTTCATAAGTTTGACATGCTCCCAGAAGTTGTGGGCTTGATTTTTCAAGAGGATTTAACTAGACCTGTGTGTCCTCCTAATGTTGTTTTGTAATTTTTACACTTTAGTTAATAAATAACTAGGAGGTTTTCTCCTGGTATCTCAAAAAAAAAAAAAATGAAAAATTTTAGTAATTTACGAGATTAATAATCTTGTTTTGTTTGCTAATGCAATTATGGTAGTATTATTATTTTTTGTTTTAAAGTTAATCTTCTGTACCTTTTAAAATACCAATTATTTTGGTTTATCTTTTGGGTATTTTTAAAAATACCCCTTATCTATGGGAAAAAAGCCATAAAAATCCTCAACTTATCATTTTCGTTGAATTAAAGCCCGAACTTTGTATATGGTGAAATATATATCGAACTCTTCGTTGACGTAACTTTTAAATCTCAAACTTTTGTTGACTCCGCCAATTTGGGCACAACGTTAAGTCACTAAACGGACAGATCAAACGCGACTAAGTTTCTGTCAATACCACCGTTAGCTGTTAAACGAGTCGTTTTAATCAAAAACGAAAACCCCCAAATTTCTCTCTATTCTTCTCGATTCGTCTCTATTTCTCAGAACCCTAAAAATTGTAAACCCCCAAATTTCTCTCTATTCTTCTCGATTCGTCTCTATTTCTTCTCTATTTCTTTTCGATACCTCTTTATTCTTCTCACTTTCATCAGATTTTGATTTATTCTTGCAATTACTATGAGTTCTAGCTCGGAGACGTCGGTGATAATCGGTGATCGTGGATTGCCCTCGAAGTGTGTATGTGGTGAAAGGGTATTGAAATTTACTTCAAAAACTCAAGATAATCCTGGCCGACCGTTCTTCCGTTGCATCAGCAAACGAGATGCAAGCTCATGGACAAACAAGAGAGATGTAAGCTCAAGGTCGTGTTTTTTATTTTTTATGTTGTTTATGTGTGTTATGGTAATGTTGTTTGTTTATGCATTAGGGTCACTTATTTAAGTGGGTGGAGGATGCTATCTATGAGGAAGTTGAAGATGCATTACCAAAACTAGGAATCATGGCAAACGAGATTGTTAAAGCCAAAACTGAGATAAATGAGCTCAATGTTGCTATGCAAGAGTTGAAGGAAGATGCAATGCAAAGGAAAAGAGACATATGCAAGCTTAAACTGTTGTGGAAAATGTGTTTTCTGTGGCTTTGTGTAATAACAATTTTCATTGTTTACCTTATGGTTGGTAATGTAAAACAACCCAAGTTTGTTCTCGGTTATTAGTGTTGTTTACTTGTATGTTGGTTTGTATGTTTGGTAATGAAATCAGTTTGTTTCCTTTGAAAGAGTTAGAGATGGTTCCTTCATAATAAAAGACATAGTTATGGTTCATTCATTATAAAAGAGTTAGTAAACAACAAAAGAGACATCATTCATGGTTTGATAACAAAAGAGACATAACTCATTGTCTAAAAACCGCAAAATAAGTAAGTTGCTGGTCCTGAAACACACCAAAACATTCCATACTAACTTGAGCATTGAAACCATGGTGCCCATCCTCCTAATGCTTCTTGCCTCCGTGGTGCTTGTTGTTCCCATTGTGTTGCTCGCGGTATTGGTGTTGGCATCCTACGTGCTTGCCTTTGTCGTCCTTGAGAGGGTTGTGATCCTTGTTGAGGTTCCCACGGTGTTATTTGCGGTTGTGGTGCTGGCATATGTGATCCTTGAGAGGGTTGTGATCCTTGTTGAGGTTCTCATTGTGTTGCTTGTGGTTGTGATTCTCCTTCTGATTGTGCTTGTCCTTGTCCAAACAAGGCATTCCTTGGTTCCTAGTTCAAGCGATAAGAGATAAGAGATGATATTGATTATGACCACTTGTTGTGTTAACAATAGACAATCGAGAATTTTGTAAATATAACAAACCTGGTTCTTCCTTGGTCGACCTCTTGGCTTTTTAGGTTGATCTGCAACACTCGGGTTTGTACAAGATATCCTATTGTGACCTTCTTGTTTGCAGTTTGAACATGTCATGACTCTACCTTGTCATGATAATCTGGTGGTGCTTGAAGAGGCAGTTTCAAATCTTCCCTTCCTCCTAGCATGGTTAGGAGGTCTACCACGATTGCCTTTTCTCCATGGTGGTGGCAAAACTCCTAATCTATTCATCCTAGGCCACTCCGACTGACCTTGAACAGGCGCAATACCATCTTCATAAATTTTTTGCCACATTTTTGTTGTGTACCAGTCGACAACATAATCTTCAACCTTCTGTTTTTTTGCTATGATAACAGAAGCAGCATGGACGCATGGGATTCCAGTCATCTGCCACTTAATGCATCCACATGTTCGATCATTCATATCTACATGGTAAGTATCATCATGTAACTCTACCTCGTGTCTATCATTCCTAGCCATGCTTCTTATGCAAAACTGTGACCCTTCTATCATTTTTTCTATCTCCAAATGTGCCCTCTTCGTGAATCTTGTCTTTAATCTGCCAGCTATAATATGCCTCTTCTGATTTCTCACCATACACTGTCTCCTAATATCCTCAAGCATTTCTAGTAAAGGCTTCCTCCTAGCTTGGCGTATGGTTCTATTAAATGATTCACTCAGGTTGTTCAAGTTATCATTGCAACATGTACCTACTCTGAAAAAAGCTCTAGACCATGTCTCTGGCTTAGTCTTTAATAGGGAAGCAAAAGCACCTGGATTATAGCTCTGCAATGCTGCCATATTCGCATTAAATTTTCCAATGGTGTAGCTGCGAGCAATCTTCCAAAACAGGCGCTGTAGTTCCATATCATGACTATCCCTCTTCCAATTCTCCATAATATATGCTTAGCACACTAACGATGTTCTGCTTGAGGGAGAATGTTATGGATAACTTTCACAAGACCCTGCAAAATAAATAAGCTTAGATAAAATTCTCCATAATATATGAACACAAAAAAAACACATCAAGCAGAAATATACTTACCGATTGCCTGTCAGATATTATAGCAATTTTGCTTCCATCCTCAAGACCCAAACTCCTAGAGAGCAACCTCATAAACCAGTCCCAATTGTCATCATTCTCAATCTCAACCACTGCCCAAGCAACTGGTACTATCCTATTGTCTCCATCTCTTCCAACTGCAGCTAATAGATGTCCCTTTATATCCCATTTCAAGAAAGCACCATCTATTCCTAATATTGGTCTACATGTTTCCTTCCATGCATCTTTTTGTGATTTAAAACACACAAATAAACGATAAAACCGTTGCAAGCTTCCTATTGTTGGCCCTGGAATTGTCTCAATCTCAAAGATTGACCCTTCATTTGATCAGAGAATTTCAGCTTGATAATCCCAAATCCGTGAAAAGTGTTCTTGATGACTAGCACTCGCTTCACGCCTAAGTTTTGATTTTGCCTTTGAGCATTGTTCTTCACTAACTTCCAGGTTGTACTCTCTCTTAATCTCTGCCTTCATCTCATTTGCGGTAATCTTTGGGTTCTTTCTTAACCTCTCTGAAAATAACCAAGCTATTGTTCCTCTCTTTAACATATGACTGTAACCAGACCTCACACATCTATGCTTACCCTCATATCGATTGATTTGCATCTTGTGTTTCTTCTTATCATAAGCACAGTAGCATCTCCATAGACACTTACCATCCTCGTCAACATAAGTACATTTTGCTCCAAGCTTCAAAGATTGCGATCTATATAGCTTAATGTCGTATCTAGTTTTAAGAGAGTACCTCAAAACAGCAAGCTTGAAATCATTTGGAGAACTAAACGTTTTCCCCAAATGCAGCATCTCTTCAGCATCTTCAGGTTCGACATGATTATCGCCATCAACATTGTCTTCGTCTTCACTATCTGATAGACGATCTGGAATCTTCTCCTCATCCCAAATATCATCTCCACTATCCGCATCAGTCAAGTCTTCTTCGTCTCTCGCATCCTCTCCAAACTGATTTGCCATGTCTTCGCAAATAATTTCTTCTAAACCAACACAATTTCTATCTGCTTTGCCAGTATCTTCATACCCAATACCATCACAATCATCGTCGCCTACAACCTCACAATCATCCTCACTAACGTCCTCACGGTTTTTATCACCAGCAGCATCACCACCGAACACCACAAGAGCATTACCTTCACCATTAGTCGCTTCGGGAGCAGCCAATTCGGGAGCAGTCGCTTCGGGAGCAGCCAATTCGGGAGCAGCCAATTCGGGAGCAGCCAATTCGGGATCAACCAATTCGGGATCAACCCTCTTTCGTTTAGAACGACGCTTAGAAGTAGGCCTGGGAATTAGAACCAAACCGATTTGTCCGAACCGAACCGAACCGAGATTTGGGCAAATCGGTTCGGTTTAAATTAATTGACATAACCGATCGGATGATTTTAATTTTGATCGGTTAACCGAATTTTTCGGTTCGGTTTGCTGGAACCGAACGGTTAACTGAATTAATAAAAACCCTAACCTAATTTTGTATCAGCCGTCGTTCTTCCCTTCTTATTCCTAACTTTATCTATTCTTCTTTTTCTTCTGGGCAAACAAATAATTCTTATTTTTCTTGTTCTTTCCTTCTCCTTCTATCTCGATTCATCACCATTATCTTCTCCTCCCTCTTCGATTCATCATTATCTTCTTCTAATCGTCTTCAATCCATCACCGTTATCTTCTCTTTCTTCAATTTATCACCATAATCATCTTCTTCTTCTTTTCGATTTATCATCTTTAAAATCATCATCATCATCATCTTCGCCTTTCAGATCAATGCTAGGACCTCCACCATTTAGAACTGGCCGTCGGGATGTCGATCCATCGCTTTTCAGTTGAAAAAAAAGTTTTTTTTTTTAACAATTCAATTGTGAACCGAACCTCCGAACCGAAATAACCGATTCCAAACTGAACCGAACCGAAATCTTAGTCGGTTCAATTCGGAACAGTTTTCAATTTCTAAAATAACCGAAAAACCAAAAAACCAAAACCGAAAGCCCCAAAAAAACCGAAGTCGCAGGCCTACTTAGAAGGCTTCTTTTTATTCACCATCACTTAACGATTTAGAAGAAGAATTGAAGAATGGAAGAGGAACTAAGAAGAAATAGAGAGGAATCGAAGAATAAGAAGAGAGGAATCGAATTTGGGGGTTTTCAATTTTTAGGGTTCTGAGAAAGATAAATTTTCGATACGATTTGGGGGTTTTCTTTTGTTAAAAACGACTGTGTTTAATTGCTAACGGGTAAAACTAACAGAGACTTAACCACGTTTGATCTGTCCGTTTAGTGAGTTAACGTGGTGCTCAAATTGGCCTGGTCAACACAAGTTCGAGGTTTTATTGTTACGTTAACGAAGAGTTCGATATATATTTCACCATATACAAAATTCGGGCTTTAATTCAACGAAAATGATAAGTTGATGATTTTTATGGCTTTTTTCCCTTTTTCTATGTCACTTTTTTAAAATACCCTTCGATGGTGTTCAATTTTCAAAAATATTCCTTTTTAATATATAATGACAAAATTATAAACCCTAAACCGCAAATAGTAAATCCTATTCCTTAAAAACTATACCTTAAATGTAAATTGAGAACTTCAACCTAAAAAACAAATTCTAAAAATTAATTTAACATAAGATAATTATGTAAAAGAGGTCAAAAATAAAAATATTCAAAAAAATAGTATTTTGAAAAGTATTTTTAACAAATTCTCTTTATCTTTTTACTAATTTCCTCGTATCTATGTCTTACTTCGTTTCCGTCCATTACATTGATTTCGAGTTTTATTTTTGAGTATCGTATTATATGTTCAATGCTTAATGGGCTCATTTTAATAGTTGATTAATAAAAAATTTATTTTGCAATTATAAGAAAAGTGAAAGCTGTTTGTTAAACCTAATTTATATAACTTTTTCCTCTCCTTTCTTCTCCAAATTCCGCCGACCATGATCACCGAAGAAGTTGAACCACCACATAAAGAGGAGGAGACCGAACCTCAGGCACTGACGATTTCTTCACTTCCAGAAGAAATCTTAGAGAACATCCTCGCACGTATCTCTAAATGGAATTACCCTAATCTCTCTCTTGTCTCCAAAAGATTTCTCTCACTTCTCTCTTCTCCTCAAATCTACACGACTCGATCTAACATCGGAACCACAGAACCATGCCTCTATTTCTGCTTAGGATTGCCTGACCAATCTCCTGAATGGTATACTCTTTGGATGAAACCTGCCAAAACCCTAACGGACGGTGATGATGATAATGATATTTCTGACGAATTTTCATTGGTTCCGGTACCTTGTTATCCCCAATCTCACTTTCTACTCTACGTTTCCACCGTAGATGTTGGTTCGGAGATCTACTTAATCGGTGCACCCTACCCGGCGACGCCATCTTCAGCTGTTCGTATCCTTGATTGTAGGAGTAACATGTGGCGTGATGGCCCCAATATGATGGTGGCTCGGGAGTGTGCGGATGCGGTTTTTGTTGATGGGAAGATATATGTAATGGGAGGTTGTGGGAAGGACGAGTCCATTGCTTGGATGGAAGTGTTAGACATAAAGACTCAGACTTGGAGTTCTTTGCCGAGCCATGGAGCCGACGACGAGTTACGTAGTAGCAGCGAGCAAGGGTTAATAATCAGTGTGCTGGAAGGAAAGATTTACGCAGTGGATGATAAGAAGGACTATGCTTATGATCTGAAAAAACGTACGTGGGGAGTTGTAGAAACGCACTCGAGCAGCATGTGGATATATGCTTTGTGTGTGATAGATAATGTAATGTACTGTTATACAAACTCCAATATTTGCATGTGGTATGAGTCAAAAAGTAGAAAGTGGAGAGAGGTCAAGGGTTCGAATTTGGAACTATTACTTGGGCAGGATACATGTTGCTTAGCACAGGGGTATGTAATTGATTTAGTTAAGTATGGTGGGAAACTTTTAGTTGCGTGGATGACGGTTCACATAGACAACGCAAAACAGATAAAGAGAATCAGGTTCGCAAGGATTGCGTTAGAGAAGCACCATGGAGGTGAGGTTTGGGGTAAGATGGAGTGGGCTAATACTGTTCTTACGGTTCCAGAGTCGTTTCAATTCTTGAGTAGTTGTGTAGTGGTCTCGATCTGATGAGTCGAAAAAGATTATTTATTTGAATAACTTTAACAAAATCTCTCTCTGGTTGATTACATTTGTTTTTGTGTCAATTGATATATAATACAAATAAATTGTTCAGTTCGGCACAGGCCACACCTTTGGAGACATTTCTTAAAATCAACTCGAGGGAATACAACACTCAAATGAGCTCATTTTTAAAAAGATTACATACATACAGCGGCCAAAGATTGAACACATCTTCTTTGCATGAAAAACTTTCTTTACAGCATTGTGTAGAAGCTATCTCATCCATTAGCTCATAAACCTAGCTTAACAATACCGACCATATGTCTAAGCTCTCGTTCTCATATTATGTGCAATATATTGGGCACATATCAAACTTTTTCTCATTACATCTCATTTTCAATATCGATCTTTACAAGTTATCGATTATTTTCTTAACCCAGTTTAATTATTAAATTACAAAACTGAGTGATATATATTGTAGCTAGATTTGAACTTTCATTATAAATGAAAAATTTTAGTTCTTTATGAGATTTTTTTTTTTTTTTTTTTTTTTTTTTGTTTGTGCGCCTAGTTATTTATGAGATTAATAATCTTTTTCTGTTTGCTAATATTATTATTATTTCTTTTTGGTAGGTGTAATAATTTTTTTTTGTTTTGTTTTAAAGTTAATCTACCGTACCTTTTAAAATATCAAATATTTTGGTTTATTTTTACAAATTTCCTCATATATATGTCTAATGTCTTACTTGGTTTTCGTCCATTACATTGATTTTGGATTTTATTGGATTATATTTTATAATTTTTTTTTTGAAGATTTCAATAAAATCACTAAAAGTGAATAAGTGAAAGATTTTTAAAAATTGCTGGAGAGTATTCTATAGTTTTGTTGATTAGTGTTTGGGCAAATTTTAACCGATTCGTACTTGAACAGTTCTACGGAATGAACGCGAAGAGATCTTTATTGATTAACGCTCAAAATTACAATAAATCAATATCAACACCCATTGTGGGATGACCTTATAAGCCATGGCTTTTCCTTCATCAATAATAGTCGCTTGATAGGGTTGTACCTTGAGTATTCTTGGGTTCTTGACCTCCCCTCTTTCACGCTTTAGGGACTCCTTCTTTATAGCTGCCACTAACCCTATTTCTAGCTGGGTTGGGCTTAGTCTCGTCGGTTGCAACCTCATGGGTTAGACTTCAATATAGGTCGATCATACAAGAATTATATATTGAAAATATAACTTATGACCGACCTATACATTTTATGTGGGATTTTGAAAATTTTTTACCGTAAACCATATCAACTTCCCTGAAATCTATCAAAATTTCAAATTTCCTAAATCCCATCGAATCCTCCAAAATCATTGTTTCAATACAATCCTCTTGGTTTCCGTCCATTACATTGATTTTGAGTTTTATTTTAGAGTATTGGATTATATGTTCAATTTTTAATGGGCTCATGTTAATAGTTGATTCAAAAATATTTGATTTTGCAATTATAAAGAAAAGCGAAAGCTCGTTAGTTAAACCTAATTTATATAAAATTTTCGCCCACTTTCTTCTCCAAATTCTGCCGACCATGAGCACCGAAGAAGTTGAACCACCACATAAAGAGACCGAACCTCAGGCACTGACGCTTTTGTCTCTTCCAGAAGAAATCTTAGAGAACATCCTCGTCCGAATCTCTAAATGGAATTACCCTAATCTCTCTCTTGTCTCCAAAAGATTCCTCTCACTTCTCTCGTCTCCCCAAATCTACACGACTCGATCTAACATCGGAACCACAGAACCATGCCTCTATTTCTGCTTAGAATTGTCTAATAACCGATCTCCTGAATGGTACACTCTTTGGATGAAACCTCCCGAAACCCTAATGGACGATGATGATTTCTCTGAAGAATATTCATTGGTTCCGGTACCTTGTTATCACGATCCTCATTGTGTACCGTACGATTCCACCGTAGCTGTTGGTTTGGAGATCTACTTAATCGGTGCACCCTACAAATCACCACCTACTTCAGTTGTTCGTATCTTTGATTGTAGGACTAACACGTGGCGTGATGGCCCCAATATGATGGTGGCTCGGGAGGGTGCGAATGCGGTTTTTGTTGATGGAAAACTATATGTATTGGGAGGTTTTCAGAAAGACGAGTCCATGGCGCATTGGATGGAAGTACTTGACATAAACACTCAGACTTGGAGTTCCTTGTCGAGCTATGGAGCCGACGAGTTACGTAGCAGCGATTCGTGGTTTACAATCAATGCGCTCAAAGGAAAGATTTACGCAATGGCTAATACGAAGGACTATGCGTATGATCCAAAAGAAGGTAAATGGGAAGTTGTAGAAACGCACTCGAGCATCATATGGATAGATGACTGGTGTGTCATAGATAATGTAATGTATTGTTGTACAAGCTCCGGTTATTGCATGTGGTACGACTCGAAGAGTAGAAAGTGGGAAGAGGTCAAGGGGTCTGATTTGGAATTATTGCGTAAGCACAGTACATTTAACTTAGCATATGGGAGTTTGATTACATTGCTTAATCATGGTGGGAAACTTTTAGTTGTGTGGGTGCACAGCTTTGAGGAATACAACAGAAAACGGAAAAGGAGAATTTGGTGCGCAAAAATTGCGTTAGAGAAGCGCCATGGGGGTGAGATTTGGGGTAAGATAGAGTGGGTCAATGTTGTGCTTACGGTTTTTAAGTCGTATCGCTTATTGAGTTGTGTAGCTATTTCAATTTGAATAGAAGAGTGAGATTTGGGGTAAGATAGAGTGGGCCAATGCTGTGCTTACGGTCTCCAAGTTGTATAGCTTCTTAAGTTGTGTAGCTATATCAATTTGATGATACACAAAGGATGGTACATTTGAACAGCCTTTGTGAAATCTAAGTAGAGTTGTTGTTTTATTTTGCTTTGAAAATGCTATTCTTTGTTCTTTAACGCAAGAGTCTATATTGTTATGTTATGGTCTTTCAAGAGAAGGATTTGAGGATCTATAGACGTTTATATTACGTGGATCATTTATACAGCAATATCAAAGTTGGATATTTGTTTGATTTTACATGAAAACGCACGGATAAACTTATGATAATTACAAAAGATACGAGAAACCAATTGAACCAACTCTTTAGACTGAAAATCAGAGGAAACAGAGCCAGAATTTAAAAGCAGTTCATGGAAAAATGTAGAGACAACAATTTCTCAGTTTTTGACAAGTGTTTGAGAAATTGATTTGATGATTTAGGTCCGAGCAATATAATTTGAAATAAAAAAAAATCGACCAAAAACCAACATTTTATAAAAATAATTTCTTTTATATGTTCTAGGTTCTAGCTATGGTGTATATTTAAGGATTTATTTTATTTTATTTAAGGCTCTTTTAATACTAACTGATTAAACAAAAAAAACAAAAAAAAACAAAAATCAGTTTTTGAAATTAAAGAAAAGCATAAGCTCGATGTTTAATTTTTCCAAACCCTAATTATATAACTTTTTCCCCACCGCTTGCTTCCACTCCAATTTTCTGCCGATCATGATCTGCAAAGAAGTGAAAGAAACGCAGAAAGAGACGAAGAAGAATAAGAGTAAGAGTCCTCACGATCAGCCACTGACGATTTCTTCACTTCCAGAAGAAATCTTAGAGAACATCTTCGCACGTATCTCTAAATGGAATTACCCTAATCTCTCTCTCTTGTCTCCAAGAGATTCCTCTCACTTCTCTCTTCTCCACAAATCTACACGACTCGATCTAACATCGGAACCACAGAACCATGCCTCTATTTCTGCTTAGGATGGCCTGACCAATCTCCTGAATGGTATACTCTTTGTATGAAACCTGCCAAAACCCTAACGGACGATGATGATGATGATAATGATATTTCTGACGAATTTTCATTGGTTCCGGTACCTTGTTATCCCCAATCTCACTTTCTACTGTACGTTTCCACCGTAGATGTTGGTTCGGAGATCTACTTAATCGGTGCACCCTACCCGGCGACGCCATCTTCAGCTGTTCGTATCCTTGATTGTAGGAGTAACACGTGGCGTGATGGCCCCAATATGATGGTGGCTCGGGAGGGTGCGAATGCGGTTTTTGGTGATGGGAATATATATGTAATGGGAGGTTGTGGGAAGGACGAGTCCATGGCTTGGATGGAAGTGTTAGACATAAAGACTCAGACTTGGAGTTCTTTGCCGAGCCATGGAGCCGACGAGTTACGTAGTAGCAGCGAGCAAGGGTTAATAATCAGTATGCTGGAAGGAAAGATTTACGCAGTGGATGATAAGAAGGACTATGCTTATGATCTGAAAAAACGTACATGGGGAGTTGTAGAAACGCACTCGAGCAGCATGTGGATATATGCTTTGTGTGTGATAGAGAATGTAATGTACTGTAATACCGACTCCAATACTTGCATGTGGTATGAGTCAAAGAGTAGAAAGTGGAGAGAGGTTAAGGGTTCGAATTTGGAATTATTACTTGGGCAGGATACATGTTGCTTAGCACCAGGGTATGTGCTTGATTTAGTTAATTATGGTGGGAAGCTTTTAGTTTTGTGGATGACGGTTCACATAGACAACGCAAAACAGATAAAGAGAATCAGGTGCGCAAAGATGGCGTTAGAGAAGCGCCATGGAGGTGAGGTTTGGGGTAAGATGGAGTAGGCTAATACTCTTCTTACGGTTCCAGAGTCGTTTGAATTCTTGAATAGTTGTGTAGTAGTTTCGATTTGATGAGTCTTAAAAGAGGGCTAATACTCTTCTTACGTACTTAAAGATTTGATTTCCATGTCACAGGTTTAATTACTTATACTATATTTCCGGCCAAGTGTGTAGAAAATAATTAAGTGTTTCAGTTGCTTTGAACAAAATATTACAAGATGAGAACAAGCGTGTCATGTTTGTGCAACTAACTTGTAATTCTTAACAAGTCATTCATAGAAGCTTTGAATGTATTCAGGGCATTGTTGGATTCGACATTAGTTTAGCGGCAATGGTATTGGTGAGTGAGTTCTTGCTTGTGTTATTCTTCTGTTCATATTGTGGCCAATTTGATAACAACACAGCCAATTTGACAACAACAAAGACTCAAGGTTCCTCCTATCTTAACTGATTCCTCAAAGCTTTGAGTTCCCATTTTGTTCAAAGTCTTTTTTTTTTGTACTTAATATTCATCAACAGTGATACTTGATTACATCTTGTCCTTATCTCACTTCTCCTTTTATTTTCTTCAGTTTATTGACATGTATATTGTTTTGTGATGGAAGTGTTACAATTGTTGGTGCAGTTTGTCTCGTAGATTGTCTGGTTGGTCTTTATATGGCTTGTCTTCTCTGTATGTTCTGTAATTTTTTCCTTTTTTATGTTTAGGAGAGCATGATGATGATAGACGTGTAGTTGGTACAATTAGGAGATATATACCAGTTGATACTCGAATTGATGCTGAGAAACTGAGCTTGGTTGGACGAATCTGGTAATTTATGTTTCCTTTGTTGTCTGACTAAAGTTGACTTAGAACTATTGTTATCTTCTCTGATTAAGCCATTAAATACAGCGAATCATCATTTTGTAAGGTGGACTTCTCTTGATTCTTTAAAATTTTGACATTGAAAAGGCTAGAATAAGTCACTCTTTTTTTTTTTTTTTTTTTTGGTTTTAAGACACATGACAAAAATGAAAATCAAAGCCTTTTCTCAAGTTAACATTTTGAAGTACATTTTTGTGTTATCCTCTCTTTATCTTTGTATCCAAACAAGTTCTAACTAATTTCTCTACAATCCTTACCACCAAGCACAATCATTTCTTTATTTGATAATATTAATTTCCTATAATCTATCTACCTAATTTAAAGCAATATGGTATATTAAAATATAATTCTTCTTTCACTTTTATTTAATCTTATATTTAATTATTTGAATTACTATTTAATGCATAAAGTTAATAAAGTTTTAGATTTTTTTTTCAGCATATGATGTGATTTGAATTTTTATAAACAGATATATATTTTTCATTTTTTTTTAGGATTTTTGTAACCAAACAAGTATTTCCAGATATATATTATTTTACATTTGAGTTATTTTAATATATAATGAATATTTATAATTAAAAGTTAAAATAACACGCAATGAAATTATATTGTGCGAATGATTTGGATCAATATGAATATAAATTTAATTATCATTAATTTAGTGTTACACAAATAATTTATGAGAATTTGTTAAAAATGCCCCTTTTGATATACCTCTTTTCAAAAATACCTTCTTTTCTGGCCATTTTTATTTTTGCCCTCTTTTAATTTTTAATGACCATTTTACCTTTAGATGAAAATTATTTTATTCAATAAAAAGAAAAACAAAATTTTCCCGCCAAAAAAATTTTGTCAAAAAAATTTTGATAAAAATTTCGACAAAAAATTTTCCCGCCAAAATTTTTCCCGCCAAAAAAAATTTACAAGGTTTTTAAAATGTTTTATAAGGTTTCTACCTTATAAACACCTTGTAAAGGCTTTTACAAGATTTTTTAAATAGTTTTAAAAGGTTTTTTAAACAACTTGTAAACGCTTTTACAAGATTTTTAAAAGGTTTTTAAAAGGTTTTTAAAAGGTTTTTAAAAGGTTTTTAAAAGGTTTTAAAAGGTTTTTAAAAGGTTTTTTAAAAGGTTTTCGAATGGTTTTTAAAAAGATTTTTAAAAGGTTTTTAAACACCTTGTAAACGCTTTTACAATGTTTTTAAAAACCTTGTAAAAGTTTTTATAAGATTTTTAAAAGGGTTTTAAACGATTTTTAAACACCTTGTAAATGCTTTTAAAACTTTTTAAAAGCGTTTACAAGGTGTTTAAAAACCTTTTAAAAGCATTTACAAGCTTTTTAAAAGCATTTACAAGGTTTTTAAAAGCGTTTATAATGATTTTAAAAGGTATAAATTTCAATATTTTTGGCGGGAAAAAATTTCGATTTTGGCGGGAAATTTTTTTTTTTTGGCGGGAAAAAATATTTTTTTCGGGAAAATTTTTTGATTTTGGCGGGAAAAAATTTTGGCGGGAAATTTTTGGAAAATATTTTCGATTTGATGATGTACATTCTGCTGTCACTCAAAAAGAGTAATTTGGTCATGTTGTATATAAAGAGGGGTATTTGAAAAATCACAATAATGGGGGTATTTTTAAAAAGAGATTAAAGAAGGGGCATTTTTGTAATGCCCCTTAATTTATTATTTCATTATTTTGCTAACATTATCAATATTAGAATATTAGATATATTAAACTGAGTAATTTATGATAATGTAGAGAAAAAATTATTTTGCGGTAAACTGTGAGTTAAATTCTATAACTAACAGTCAAATATAATTATATAATTTTACACTAAACAAAATTATCACATAAATATACCTTAAATTTTGATCTATTTGTTATAAATATTTGACTGTTAGTTTTTTCAAAATGCACAAGATTATTAATTTATAAAATAAACAACACAATAAAAGAAATGTACACGTGGTGTACCACAGGATAAATCCTAGTTATTAATTAACTTTGGTACAAAGAAGTAGAAACATGTATTTGCAACGGACATATATGATTCCATTGTTCGGATATTGATCATATAATTCATTTAATTCTTCTCCAATCGACATATATGATTCCATTGTCCGGATATTAGTTTTGAAAATCTTATATATTACTAAAATTTTTACTCATTTACTCAAAACTTAAAATAAAGTTTGATTCTATTTAATTATTGGCACTGGTCTTTTATATTTATCAAATTTAGGATTTTTCCTTTTTTTTTTTTTGGATTTTTCCTTTTCTTTTTAAGGTTCTTTTTAATAAAGAAAAGAATCAGTTTTTGAGATTAAAGAAAAGCGAAAGCTTATTATCTAATTTTTGCAAACCCTAATTATATAACTCCCCACCGCTTGCTTCCACTCCAATTCTCTACCGATCATGATCCGCAAAGAAGTTAAAGAAACGCAGAAAGAGACGAAAAAGAATAAGAATAAGAGCCCTCATCAGCCACTGACGTTTTTGTCTTTTCCAGACGAAATCATAGAGAACATCCTCGCACGTATCTCTAAATGGAATTACCCTAATCTCTCTCTTGTCTCCAAAAGATTCCTCTCAATTATCTCTTCTCCTCAAATCTACACGACTCGATCTAACATCGGAACCACAGAACCATGCCTCTATTTCTGCTTAGAATTGCCTGACCAATCTCCTGAATGGTATACTCTTTGGATGAAACCTGCCAAAACCCTAACGGACGATGAGGATGATGATGATAATGATATTTCTGACGAATTTTCATTGGTTCAGGTACCTTGTTATCCCCATCTTCATTGTGTACCGTACGTTTCCACCGTAGATGTTGGTTCGGAGATCTACTTAATCGGTGCATCCTACGGTGAGACGCCATCTTCAGCTGTTCGTATCCTTGATTGTAGGAGTAACATGTGGCGTGATGGCCCCAATATGATGGTGGCTCGGGAGTGTGCGGATGCGGTTTTTGTTGATGGGAACATATATGTAATGGGAGGTTGTGGGAAGGACGAGTCCATGGCTTGGATGGAAGTGTTAGACATAAAGACTCAGACTTGGAGTTCTTTGCCGAGCCATGGAGCCGACGACGAGTTACGTAGTAGCAGCGAGCAAGGGTTAATAATCAGTGTGCTGGAAGGAAAGATTTACGCAGTGGATGATAAGAAGGACTATGCTTATGATCTTAAAAAACGTACGTGGGGAGTTGTAGAAACGCACTCGAGCAGCATGTGGATATATGCTTTGTGTGTGATAGATAATGTAATGTATTGTTATACAGACTCCAATATTTGCATGTGGTATGAGTCAAAGAGTAGAAAGTGGAGAGAGGTTAAGGGTTCGAATTTGGAATTATTGCTTGGGCAGGATACATGTTGCTTAGCACCAGGGTATGTGCTTGATTTAGTTAATTATGGTGGGAAACTTTTAGTTGCGTGGATGACGGTTCACATAGACAACGCAAAACAGATAAAGAGAATCAGGTTCGCAAGGATTGCGTTAGAGAAGCACCATGGAGGTGAGGTTTGGGGTAAGATGGAGTGGGCTAATACTGTTCTTACGGTTCCAGAGTCGTTTAAATGCTTGAGTAGTTGTGTAGTGGTCTCGATTTGATGAGTCGAAAAAGATTGTTTATTTGAAAAACTTTAACAAAATCTCTCTGGTTAATTACATTTGTTTTTGTGTCAATTGATATATAATACAAAAAAAATTGTTCAGTTCGCCACAGGCATTTCTTAAAACCAACTCGAGGGAATACAACACTCATATGAGCTAATTTTCACAAAGATTACATACATACAGCGGCCAAAGATTGAACACTTCTTCTTTGCATGAAAATCTTTCTTTACAGCATTGTGTAGAAGCTATCTCATCCATTAGCTCATAAACCTAGCTTAACAATACAGCATTGTGTACGTTCCCGTATGGTTTGGGAGTTGTCTCCGGTTCAACTGCTCCCGTATGGCTTTCCCTATAGATCGGTGTATTCGAATTTAGATTTTCTCTATGGGCTTCTTAACATTCCAGGGATTCTGGCATCCGTTATGTATAGAGGCAGAGCCAATTGATATTATAAATCAGGCATTTAACGATAAAATTTTTTGGGAGGAGGGCAAGTCTTTCTCTGCGAATTAT